>JANAVB010044217.1:2464737-2467009 GCA_029216955.1 Iris pallida | reverse complement strand
TAGGATTTATACAAAATAAAGTCTCTCTCCCACTTAGTTATTTAAAGACGAGGGTTTTTCTACTAGTTGATTTATATCCATGTTGTCCATTATTAATGTGGTTAAGTTTATAACAAATAACCATTTCAACAATCATGCATAACAAAATAAAGCAAATATAGTAATAAAATAATATCCAATATTATGGCCATATATCATACTTCTTCTTCAATGGTATTGCGTCCAGAATAATGCACCGTATAGAGCTATTCAGGGTTCGACCTACCTGGTCAGGTTACGGGGTTCGGGGCATCACCTCAATTTTTTAAAGGTTTTGGCTGTAAATTTCTTCATCGAAAATCATTCGACAGCCTATGGACTGCTTAAAAAATAGCATCTCGTCCCGCATCAAAAAAGCCACTACCGCCATCATAATAGGCCCCAAAAATTTAAAATTGCATCAGTTCTATGACTCCCGGAGGAGTTTACATATAATCTAGAAGAAAAGAAATTAAATAAATAAGCACGATCAACCCTGTGATATTAATTACATCCATGAAGAACAAAAGTCACGACAAGCCGTGGTTTTAAATCACAAAAATAAAACATGCAATCAGACCATAATAGTTGGATCTAAGAGCATGTAAAACCAAGTCAGAACAGAACTACATCTATCGATTGTCATTGGATACAAGTTTATTGGACAACATAGATTATCAATCGATACGAAGATCCAATACCGGTTCTAATAGACCAGTTGATGGAACTAATATCCCAAGATCGCTTATTGATCTATGCGACATAACCATGACCATGCGGAATGGCAACAAAGTTAATCTACTCATGTATCAATGTGAATCCTTGAACGTGGAAAATTCTAGGATAATGGATTGGCGTGCATATCGATTAATAAAACATGGATAGGTTTAATCTCATGATTTAACCCTTCAATGGCGAAACTAAGGTTCATAAATTATTCCTGAAGCTGCGAGGAGTTGATGACAGTTTCCAGTAATTCTTGATTGATCGCAACCTCAAGATCTTCTACCGTATTCCTTCCTCGAGTTAGATGTCTTATGGGCGATGGTCTCCTAACTTTTCTTTTCCTTGGTTGTCCTCTCTTTTCCTCCTTTCGTAATGAACGAATTAGAGAAAGATGCTCCTCTTTTCATATATATGACGGCTAGAGAATAGACGGTATATAGGCTACGGTAAGGATCGTAAGAAAAAAATGAGGTTTTGGGTCTCCTAACGGGTCTAGGTATCATGTGTTCAGGCCGAATATCATGATCATAGAGACCTATCTAGTGGACTTAGACTTGTTAGTTGGACTCTAATTATGTTAGAATATTATGTAGAGACTAGAAATAGACATAGACATTAAACCACTTTGGGCTTTTCTCTAAAACGGCTTTTTAAATGACAATAGAAGAGGTTTTTAGCTAATGCACCCAAAGAAACCCTAGCCTATACACACTTCGCCAACCACATGAGGATTGCCCATGCTATTTATAGCAGACATTCCCTTCTTCTTCCCCTTTCATTAGAAACCCTAACCCAAATTTTGTGTTCTTCCCAAATTGCCTCCATTCCCAATTGACTCTAAATTCCCCAAACAAGTTGCAATATCTTCCTCTAAAGAAAGGAAGCCCTATTTGCTAGGAGGGAGCCTATTGGGGGCAATTTGTCCATTAGAAGTAAGGAGATATAGATCTAGAGGTTGTTCCTTGAGAATCCATCTCTCAAGTGGTAAGAGCTTCTAATACAATCAAAATTCCCAATTCTTTCCATAGATGCATTCATTTAGGGTCCCCATAACTTTAGGAAGAATTTGGGTTAATTTCGATTCATTTGAGGTGCATATCACAAGAGTGTCGGATACGCACATCAAGTGTTTGGTGAAATGACTCTTAGGGTTTTGTCTCTCTAACTTAAGTTTTAATTAGATTTTTATATTGGTTATATGTTGTGTAGTATTGTAAGGTGTTAACTTGTGTTATTTGATTGAATGGGAAGAAAAAAGGATTTGGGGGTTTGTTCATGGGTGTATATTCATTGTTTCTTATGTTATGTCCATAACATGCTGTCTTGCATACTTACTGTGCAGTCACTCCTTGTGCATGGTCGTCCTTAGTTATATGTTTAGGCCATAGTAAACTAGCTCCAATTAAGATGTCAGTCCCTTTACTCACTTTGTCTAGTCCCTTCTTGGTTTCATTTCTTTCTATGGGTATCAGTGTAATAGGTCTCGGCATGGGATATTGGGAGTAAAGAAAATATGTCCTTTAGATTT
>JANAVB010044217.1:2172237-2459737 GCA_029216955.1 Iris pallida | reverse complement strand
TCAAAATTACCAAGAAGCAACAAAAAAACACTTAAAATCATGCCTAAAGTATAAAAATAAATCTAAAATTTTAACATTTTATTAATAATTATAGCCTTCCGATACCAAAAAATCCGATACTCTGTTCTAAAACCTTCGATACTGCCAATCTCGATACTCGTAGGAAAGGTCTGATTTTGGTACGATACTGCGAACCTTGGTCTTTCCATCATAACAATTGGTTGCTTTTCCTGCGGATCTTGACTTTAAGTAATGTTATTTACAACACCCACTTTTCTAAAATGAGGGTAATTTGAACTTTGTAAAAGTTTATTATTTAATAATAGGATTTATGATTTATGGGAATTTTAATTAATTTAATACTATTTAAAATTGGTGAATTATAATTTTGCTGTGTTAGCTAGTGAACCCTAAAACTGTTGAGCCTAGAGACTAACCATGACCATGGGGACCTAACCATGTGATTAGAATGACTATTTACAACTTTTTAGGCTAAGGATATTTTGGTCATTTTGAGAATTTTGGATTTATTTTGAATTATTGGAGTGATGGTTGTTATTTTTGACCTTTGCTAGTTTAGACTTTTGAGACTAACCTAGATGTGACTTTAGCTATGGTAACTTGATTAGCATGGTGGGACCCTAGTCAACCCAAGTTAAGTTATTTTGAATCAAGTTTATATAGAGAATAAATGATTAGGTTCATGGACTTTTGACTTAAGGATTGATTTCTTTACCATTGAAACATGGCCCAAGCCCATTAGTCAAAACCCTAACCCTAATTTTCTCCTTACTTGGCCGGCCACATAGGGATCACCCCTATTTAATCTCTTCCTAGTTCTTGCCTCTTTTGCATCAAAGTAACTTTTGGAAAAAGAGTGGTATTGGTCCTTCTTCCCCAATTCATAAGTCTTTCATTTTAATTCCTTTTTGACTATAGTTCTTGCATTAGAACCTAATCCCACTCTATTTTCTATCCATGGAGAGAAATCTCAGTTTGGTACAATTTGGAGCTTTTGGCTTACAAGAAGAATCATCCTATTTGGGGCTTTTTCCTTGTCATTGATACTCTATAGGTAAATACCTTAAACTATCTTTTAATCCTGATTTCTTTGCATAATAGCCTAGATCTAGGTGTCCCCTAGCTGTGGTGTGTGATTGGTTAAGTTTTGCATTGATTTTGTGTCCGTATCGGACAGTATCATAATCTATGTGCAAGTGTTTGTGTAAATGCCTCAATGGAATATTTGCTATTTTTGGAAAAGTATTTGAATGGAAATGATCATCTATATGCATGTAATGATTTCCCCATGGACTGAGTTGATTTTGAGCCGTGTCCGTGTCCAAACAGGACACGAACACGCTCACTGTGCACGCACGGGAAGTGCCCTACTACTCGAGGAGCTGTCCTCCTTGCAGGCCACGTAGGCAGCTGCCACTTGGCAGGAAGGTGGGGACCATGACTGACATGTCATCACCCAAGCCTCGTGTCAAGGCGTTTCGTATCGGACACGATATCTAGCCCGCACGTGTTTTATACTGTATGTTACACTGTGCATTTGGCTCACTAACACGCGTCGTGTCCGCACATGACACGACATAGACACCCTGTGATGTGTTCAGTATGTAGCCCTAGTACTGGGCTACATGTGGACATGACCACGTGGATGCACGTGTCGTATGTCGTGTCCATGAATGTGATAAACCTGTGCACGAGACTGTGCACTGTTTGACGTGCTCGTGTGTTGGAATTGTTTTGCACACGTTTGTGTCCAGTTTTTGGACACCAACCCACTTGCATGACACAGACACGTGTGCACTTTTTTTACCAACCAATAAATTGAATGTTTAGTTGTATTTTAAATTCGAATTGGTGATTTCCCCCAATTTTTGATTCTAGGTACTGTCATTCGAATTTCTGAGATTTAATTATGTTTAAACTGATTTTAGATGATTAAATTACCATGTTAGATTATATGTATCATATCTGAGTTTAAGTTACATGTTAGGATTCATGTTAGCATTGGATTTATGGGTTTTCAAAATGATATTGGACTGTCAAACCTGAAACTGAACTGCTCACTGATTTCTCATATATCACATACACACACATTAAAATGTCACTTACCTATCACCCTAACCTGTGTTGTTATATATACACACACATATTTACACTAAACTGAGAACACACACACACTCAACTGCTCACTGAAACCGATTTCATGTTTACACTGAAAACTGATTTCTAATCTAGTGCACACACACAGGTAAAGCCTAAGACCCTATATGTTCATCTGCTACACACACACATTGAGACACTCACTCACACATTGACACACACATTGAGACACTCACCCACATATGCCCTAACCTATGTTGTACTGCTATACACTCATACACCCACACTCTACTGAAAACTGGAAACTGGAATCATGTATGCCCTGATTCCTGATATTATACACACACATACGTACGTACAAAACCTGAGAACCTATACCTAATTACTGCTACACTGACTTTTTATTCACACGCACACACACACACATCACCTAATCTAATACACACACATGTACACTCAAAACTGAACCACCACACACACACCATGTCACATTGAACTATACACAGGAAACTTGAGACACACACACAGAAAACTGAAAGCACCCCATATTACTGTTATACACACATTGAGGCACCCACACACACATAAAACCTTATACACATATTCCACTTATAAACACACACGCACCACTGCGATGTGCCACACACATGACACACACACATGTTATTATCACTCTCTCTATATATATATGTATATATGTAATATCTATAACCTTGCTAGATAATGTAATATATATATATTGCCTATATAATTATATATGTGAATATGGTGAATACATATACTAGTGTATGCCAATATAGATTGTGCATAGGCATATAGCCTATATGATTTTCCTATATGGTTTCTATATGTAAGCCTATGTGTATATGGATATGTATACACATGAGATTGTGTTGATAGCTTGTATAGCATTGTGATGATATATGAATGCTAGGTAGACATGGTTAGGCTTAGTGAGACTTGCCTAGGTTAGGATTTGACCTAGTTGACCTAGTTGACCTAGTTGACTATTGTTGTTGACTAGAGTTGACCAAAGGTTGACTTTAGCCTAGATTGACCCAAACATCATGTAGAATGCATTGTACTATTCTATTTTACCATTTTAGATATGTTGTGACTTGTGCTGTTCTAAATAGGAGTCAGACACCCTCCTCAGGCAGTATTTTACTTCGGATACTCAGGATATCAGGCGAGAACATTCTCTGACCGTTTCATACTTGATAGGATTTACATTTACGCTCTAGATTACTTTACTTGATGCTGTCACGTTGTTAACACAGATTGGTACTATATGGATCCCTTCATGAGATGTTATCCCCTCGGGAGCATTGGGTTACAGTATGTCATGTGCGTTTCACTTTCATCATGTACTCCGTTGCTTTTACCATTGATGTGCACTCTTGTGATTAATGTACTCTCATGTTTATAGAGCCCCCATGTATACAATCATGTGCACCCTTTTATGGGCCTTCATGTGATATCATGAACAATAAGATAACCTGTCTGGATCCTTGTGTATTGATTGTGGTATAGGGGAGTATAAATGGTCATGTGAACAATTCCAAAGTAGTATACTCATGTGCAAACTCTTAGATTACTCATGTGCAAATTTAAGCCATTCACATGTCTATCTTGTACTCTAAATTACTAGTTCACTATTAGTTCTTTACTTATAGTAGATATTTCTTTACAGTCATCTCTTTTACTTCATGTATATTTTTTAGCGTTTTATGTATCTTACTCTATTGCATATTATATCTTATCATACTATGAACTGCGTGAGATGTATTGTGCTCGCTCCCGTCCTGACTGGATATATTAAAAATATTACAGATGACATTGAGGAGTTCTGTCCCACATACTATGGAGCAGGCCTATATGACACATGTGAGCTGGACTCCCAGGAGGACCCAGCACTTGTAGAGGACATTACCCAAGTAGTCCAGGCTAGTTAGATAGACCAGTATCTTACTTATTATATTGTCTTGTTGGATACACTTGTATTTATTTAGGGATTTTATTATTCTGGACATTGTGGAGTTGCCATCTTAGACACTTAGATTCTCTCTTTATCTTGTATTTCATTGTGGATTCAGATCTTATCTATCTATCTTATCATACTTTCTACCTTAGCTGTGATTGAGTTGTACATTCTATATTGTCCTCCATTCGGAGCATATACATTGTATAGGTACCTTATAATAGTTAGATGTATGTGACCTAGGACAGCGTTCTACCGCCGATACTGCGTCGTAGGCTGGACCTAACTTCTTCTCGTGCCCCTACACTGGGTGCGGGTCGTGACATTATTTGGCCGATTCCTGGGGAAAGCCTCCAAGTTCGTAACAATAGTGGCAGCTTAATTGGTTACTGATTTCTCATCAGAAGCTCCTAACATTTGAAGGATCTAAGCTAATGCTTAACCATACCAACCAATTGTTTAAAAATATAGCACTAATCATGTTTCTTTCATCCAGGCTATTGAATTGGAAAGCCAAGAACTGGAGCTTGATCTATTAAGTAAAGTTACTGTGAACACAATGTTTGCTGCCCTTTTAAGGTAAAACAAGATACTATAGTCTGTTAATTTAGTGCTCTCTCATGATACTTGAGATATGTGTGATATTATTACCATATGATTTGTATGTACTAACAAACTTGGTGTGCCAATTAAGACAACTGTATCAGCTATCGTCTTGGAGGTGGCATTGAATGGCATAATACATACATACCCACTTCTATTAGGGCAATCTCTATATAAAAAGGTGAATGGTTATTCTTGTTAGCTTGCTTTACTATTGCTCAATCTGAATAGTTTGTCGAGTGCATTCAAATAAAAATAGCAAATTCAAAGTAATTCTTCAACGTTCATCATATTTTTCATTGAAGATTCTCCATACGGTGTGGAAGTTGTATATGTTAGATACTTATATTACATGATATACTACCTATTTTTTGTTACTTGTCACTAGTTGATAAATGTAGTATACTGCGTATGATATGATTTATGTGGAGGGCTTCTCCATATAGAGGAAGGAGTTTTACATTTTTTCATGACAATCTCGTTGATTCCTAACAAGGTATGCTTGAAACCTTGTTAATAGAGTAGCCATTTCTGAGTAAAGTCGACAAAAAATTAGCATTTCTTTCCAAGATATATATACAGGGTCGGCCCTGGCCCAGGGCGGCCGGGACGAATCCAATATTAATGATGGATGTTCTGCATTCTTGGTTCTGGCAAGGTCAAATCCAATATTCTGTGTTGATAATGGATGAAAGCCAGGTTGATATTGTAAGTATTACAGAACATTGATCACCTACTAATGAAGGGTTCAATCTATCCTTCTGTCTATTTTCCTCTATTATTGTTAATAAGGTGTGAATTTTTTTTGATAAAAATGTTGTTTGAATTTGTGGACTAAATTATAACTTGATATCCTATTCTAATAATGTTAATTTGTTGAAGGATATCAATCAGTTTTACAACTCGATCCAGATAATTTTGACTAATAGCCATACTGAAATTTCAAACATAGTTTTAGACATGATCGAAAAAGGCCTTATCATGGTATCATCTCTTATACTAGCAACTACCAATGGTAACAAAAGCTTGAGTGTTGTTATGATTCTCATCACATTGTTATTTTTGTAGTCTTTTTGTCGTGATACTGCATGGTTCACAGGCCACTATGGTGTCCTTTTGCTAGATTTTGGACATGTATGACTGCAGCTCACAAGTTCTACCACATGATAGATGACCTCCAGACCAGGTACACCTTTTTGCTCTTTATGTAGTCCGCTATGAAGGAGAATTTGAACATGTAGTCCCTCTCGTCTATGATCAGCAATGCAGGAGATAACCTCCCTTGTCCTGCTAGTTTTTCCTTTCATTATTGCCAAATGTTCGATAATTAGTTATTTATAGATATAAATGTCAAGTTTCATAGTTAATTCATGATTTTTAATTTTTTGTTATAAATAGTCATATCTCATGGTTGTTTGATGTTTAATTTATTTTTTACGATTTTGCTTGACAGTTTTTTAGGGTGCGCTGTTGACAGTTTTAAAGTTGACGTCGTAAGTTTTGAGGGCGCCATTTGAAAGTTGAAGCCAAAGGAAGAACAGTTTTGAGGGTGCTACCTACTAATAAATGTAAATATATGTATAGATATCTATTTCGAAAAATGTAATTAAGATGGTGGTATTATGTACTTTTTGTATGAAATTAAATATATTTTTAATTCTAAAAGAATATTGAATGTTATAAATTTGAGCAATATTGAGTATTGCTTTCTATAACGTATTGAGTTATAAGCTTTGACAGGTGATACATATGTGTGTGAATACTAGAATAGGTTAAAAAGCGTTATGTATATATGTCCTATTTATAATGCTTCTAAATAGATATGTTATATATAATGATAGTATTAATGTCGTTTTCAAATTTAGTGTTATATACAATTAACTTAATTATCACATTTTTTATAAAAATGTGTCACATAAGTTTAAGTCATATATAACGATTTTTCTAAACTTTTATAACACCCGTGTTCATGACGGTTGTCTGCTTCAAAAAAACTGTCATAAATTGTCATATATGACGGTTTTTACCCGTCATAGCAAGGTATTTTTCTTGTAATGAATAGTATATGTTGGAGATGAGTTTGTGAGTATTTGTATTAGGTTTTGATAGGATGAGGGGAGTCTCTGTCCAGGAACCTATTATGAATCATTAGTTAGGGTTAGCCAAGAGGCACTTGGTAGCAAGTTTTGGGGGCCATCGGCCATGTTGGTAATGCTACCTGGTTCACCCAGGTCTGCAATAACAGTAGGAAGATGTGTTCAGTGCATTTCGAGTGTCCAAGTGAGTGTTGGAAATAGGAAGTGAGTGGCTAGTGTTAAGAGTATCAGGTGGTGTGACTGTTTGAGGGAGTGAATGCCATATGAGTGATGAGTGCGCTTGAGCGTGTGTGTCTAATATAGATGTGTGACAGTGGTTGGATGGACAGGGTTGCATACCCTGTTTTAGTGTTTTACCATGTATAGCATTTTAGTACTATAGGGTAGAGTCTATTCTTTCACTTTAAGCACCTGTCCCAGTCTTTATTACATTGGTATCAGTAAAAATTGATTGGGGGAAACTAGGTTGTGTGCAGTCTTTGGTTTTCATCCTTGTTCACTCTTCTAAAATTTCAGTCACATTTCCTTATAATGTACTTTCAGTCCATATCTGATCTCAACCTCTTGGTTCAGATATGTGGTGGGGATGAAAGGTAGAAAGATAAATTAGTATAGGATAGTAGTATACTTGCATCAAATTAGCTATGTTTTGAGGGTTGTCCTAATAGCTTGACAAGAAATTAAGTTTGTAAGTGTTTAAATATTAAGTTCCTAGGATAACTAGGATAGGGGTACCATGGTATCCTAAATTGTCTAAAATGGACTAATTAGACCAAGATGACCTATAGCTTACCAATTAGCGAAAGTTTGACCTAGCTTGACTAGTGTTGACCAAATTTGACCTTACTGACCTAGATATGGCCTAGTAGCATGTAGATTTCATTGTATAAATTAATTGTTAATTTAGAACACATTGTAACTTGTAATTCTCATAATAGGTCCTATGACTCCAATTCGGATACCGATACACATCAGTTACTCAGGATATCAGCGAGTTCATTCTCTGTTAGTTTTCATTCATGATAGTATATATGTTGCCGGCTCTATATTACTTTACTTGATGCTGACATGTTGTTAACACGGATTGGTACTATATGGATCTTTTTATGAGTTGTTATCCCCTCATCGGGAGCATCGGGTATTTCATGTTCATGTACTTTACCATGTGTATCATGTACTTCTTGTATTCGTATTTCTTTACGAATACACATGTGCTCTCATGTGCTCCATGTTAAACTAACAATCATGTACGTAACGTAACTTGAATGGATCCTTGTGTATTGATTGTGGTGGAGGGGGTAGAGGGGTGGGGTAGAAGTGGTTATGTGATTAAATTCCTCTAGTGTAAAAATGTGCATGTCTATTATACCCTCACATATAATGGAGTTACCGTAGAATAACCATGTGCAACCTAAGCCAATCACATAACTATATTGTGCTCTGAATCACTTATATATATATGCTACAGTTTATATTTTCTCTATTATATTCATCTACTCAGTATTATATGTACTTCTTATATTCATGTACTTTTTTTACAGCACGTCATGCACTTTATTCTATTGTTAGCTCTGTATTTCCTATCATGTTTTGGAACTACTTTCAGAGTTATGCATTCGCTCCAATCCTGACGGGATACGTTGATAAAATTTTATAGTGAACTTGGAGGATCCAACTAGCCTAGAGGAGACACCAGTGGAGCTTGGAGTAGATTGTTAGGTTGTTGTTTTCAGTTATCCTCATGAGTTGAATTTATTCGTACTCTGTGTGGTGTGGATAACACTTAAACTCTTTCAATTATGGTTCTGTATTAAACTTTAAGATCCTTCTATCTATTTTATTTCGTTCTGATATCCCTCTTAGGTACTTGTGATTGAGTAGTATCCTTTTGAGATTTTTCTCCTTTTGGAGAGTATATCTATATTAGACAGGTACATTTACTTTGTGTTAGATGATTGTTGAGACCTAGGACAACGTTCTACTGCTGACACTATGGCGTAGGCTAGACGTACCCACGGTCTCATGCCCTTACACTGGGTACGGGTCGTGATACGTTTTTAGTGGTGGCCCATTGGGTTGAGGTTTGTATTGGTGCGATATCGCAGTAGGACAATGACTTAGTTGTACTACTGTGAGCCTATGATAGAATATAGGAAATAGAGTATTAGAATGAGAGCATACTCAATCACAGTTAGAATTTTTGAGAGTCTTCTGGGACGACCCTTGAGAATCATGTTTGAACATCAATTCAAAATTTCTTCCTCTTGTTTCTGTTCACCCTTGCTCCTTGTTATTGAATTTGATTTTTGATGGTTCGTTGTTGATTTTGATTTCATATCGAGATGAATTTTATGGCCAGAGTTACGGTATCTTCTGATAATATATGATTGACAAGGACAACAGGAAAGGTAAAACGTCTACTTGGTTATGGAGCCTGGAGTTTATAGCAACCATATTAGCTGACATGGCAGAAACGTAGAGACCTGACTTCATATGTACATATCTTGGTTTTGAGATTTGGAATTTCTTGCAGCTATATTAGTCGGCATAGCGAGGATTCTAGACGACATATTTATAGAGGTGTATACCCCAGTTGTGAAATCTATAATTTATTATAGCCTTGCTTACTGTCATGGCGATGATTCTGAGTAACATAATTTGGACAAATGCATATGATTATCAAATTGTATCTTGAGAAGGTTGTTAACATATCATCTCTATCTTTCACTTCAGTTATTATAGAATTATGTTTCATGATCAATTAACTTAGGAGTAGGGGTACTTTTAATTTTTTTTTCAGTTCAGTTCTTTGTAGAGCTTATTTCATATGTGGTGCTTTCATAGTGTGATTGTTGATGGCTTTTAGAATTTCTGTATCCTTGAGATGATAGTTAGCATTGGTATTAGAATAAACCATTGTAGATAATTCCTCTATTGTTTATAGTACTCACCAGTTTTTGTAATATGTAGACACTACAACAAAATACCCTTTTAATGACGGCTAAAAAGCGTCATTAATGACGAACCATGACGCTTTTTTTTTCACAGCAACCGTTATGAAAACGGGTGTTATAAATGTTTTTTAAAAGCGTCATAAAATAACCGTCATGAATAGTTTCTATAAAAGCGTTATGAATAGTTAATATATAGTGCACAATTCAGAACAATTTTAAAACGTCATGAATAGATAATATATATAGGCTCATTGTAGCATATTTATAACACTTTATACTATTCAAATTAGCATATTTATAATGCTCTATACTGCACAGTATATATTACATTCCAAAAACTTAATATTATATATCACCATTTTTATTACATTTATCAAAATAGAGTACATATCAACATCTTCATTACATTGAATATCCAAATACAGAATGTACCCAAAAATAGGAATAAATCTCTCTTTTACTAACCAAATTATTAGAAATATTTACTTAAGTAGATTCTGACAATGGATCTTCTCTCTGCCATCTCTTGAAGATATCGGGTGTCCCAAAGAGAAGTAGTGTCGCAGCTGAGCGACGACTTGGTGCTGCTGCAGCCGACGCCGTCGTGGGAGAGCCTCATCCTCTGATCCCTTACTCTCGCCTGAACCCTCACCAGCGCCTGCATGCACCTCAGCGTCACGTTGTGCCCTTTTTGCAAAAAATCGAAAATGCCAGCTTAGCACTTTAGTAATCAACGCTGAAATGTGAGCCTAGCAATCAACCTGGATTTTACCAAGCCAATAAATTAAAGAAAGTTAACAAATGAAACAACACTACCGAGTTACAAGAATAAAGTAGCAAAACTTGAATTTGCAACTGGATAGTTGATTCTTTATTAAAGGTTAACAAGAATACTTGAGGGACTGATGTGCATCTCACTTGTAACATTTGAGGATGCCTAACACAATTATCAAGTACCAATGTACCATCGAAGCTATCATGTAATGTAGATGACAATTTACCTCATTAAGCATCCTGTGAAGCTCATCCCTCGTCTCTACAACACGATCTCTGTCATTGCTGTCAACAACAAAAATGAGACCCTGTGTGTTCTGGAAGTAGTGCCTCCATAGAGGTATGATCTGCAGTTTTCAATATAGTAAACCAACATTAGTTAATGGGAGAAACTGCAGTTCTTGTATGCTTCGAATATACGGGATATAATTGCATAAGACTAATAAGAAGTGCAGTTTAAAATGATATGAAATATCATTATTTTTAAATAACAATATCACAAGTATGCCATTTTAAATAACAAATAAAAGAATATATTGAGTAAAGTTTATAATACCGTTGCAAATGATATTATAAGACAGCTGTATGATAATGTACTGAGATAATAGCATTACAAAAGGTGACATTATAACAGTAAGATCGACATTTTTACACAAGATAGCAGTAAAATATAGTACCTCCAAAGATGGGCAATAATCTCTCCTTTTCCAATGTGCTGCTCAAGCAATGTAGGCACATCCTCTGGAGTAACATATCCATACCTACCAAAAGAAACCAATAACCAATATTGCCACATGCAGCAATTCATCAGATAGTCCATCAACAGAGAAATTTTGCAAGAAATCATCATAAATTAGGCGGGTTCATAAAGTTAATCCAACAATTATTTAATACAGTATCCTCACCAGTGACCAGTTACTTCTCCATTAGCATTTGGGCTGAATATGATAACATTTCCTGCATACTTATGAATGTGAGCATGGGCTGACAGACACTTGACCCTGAAGTCCTCGTAGGTTTTTCTCTTCTTTAAATTTCTTAACAAGAACAGGTCCACTGACACCACACCTCCGATCGCGGCTTCTATGAGCACATACAAAAACATATGAACCTGTTAATGTCTCAACAGCTCCAGGAAGCCACTCAGTCTCCTTCACAAGCACTTCTTCAACAAAATTATCAACATCAAAGTGCGTCAAATGCCTGCAACCAATGAAGTTAGCATTAAACTACGACATATTCGACTTGTAGTAAATGATTGACAGATTGCTAGAAGTACACAACTGTGAACATACAACAGACCTGTATCTGATCATTTCTGGAAATATCAATACATCTCCATTTGATGACTCAGTACCATCCTCTCCTTCGCATATGGTCAGACGAGTCTGCAGGGAATACAAAATAAAAAGGTCCACTTGAGTTAAATGAAATACTTGTTTAGAGATCTACATCTATCCATTTAGTAATTCAGTACAGCAATATTCTAACCTTCGAGACAGCTTTGGCAGTAGAGAACAAATATCATTCAACCGTCATGTGCGTACAAGTGAGCCAGCAGGTTACCTCACAGAATCTACCAGCTGTCGGCCCTAATGCATCATCATTGAAATTGGGAGGATCAAACCGTTTAATGCTTAATAGCGAATAGTGACCCGAGTATCCCAATCTGGGGGGAGAACGGAATGCTTAGAATAAGCTCAATCTAATAATAAATCAGCCTAGCTTGAACCTATGTTTCAAGTTTGAAATGTAGGATCAGAGCTTGAACGGAGCCTGCTCATTATTGTTCAGCTGGAATAAGTTTATCCATATTTTTGTGCTCATCATTAAGGATACTTACAGTGATAATAAGATGGCCACATATGAAGGCTTGTGTAAATATTCAATTTGATGTTTTATGTTTATCTAGTAAATATTGACCTTGAAATGACAATCATGATATAACAAAACTGAAATCAATTTCGATATCCTGAAGAAAGCTTGATGAACAACTAATATATAATGTGTGTTTCACAAATCAGTTAATAGTACTACATCTTTTCAGCAATTAAATAAATTTTCTCTTTAAGAATTATAAGAATAATACACAGAAATTCAACTGTAATAGAGTAAAACTTAGTTGCAAGCAAACAGCTCAAGTTCAGTCCAATATCAAAAAAGCTAAGATATGAGGAAAGAAAAAGAGGGGAAAGAAAAAAAGGGAAGACCTTTTCGGAGCCGAGGAAGCCGGTGATGACGGCAGTGGGAACCCTGGTGTCGAGGTAGTCGAGCGCCGATCCGACTGCCTCGGAGGAAGAAGCCGAGGCCATCGTCCTCGAGACGGACGGACAGAACGCTCCGGCAAGCCCGCCGGTGCTCGGTCGCCGGAGGAAGTGGGTTAGGGTTTTGGTTGCTCTCGCCATTGCGAATCGGGAGGCCATTATTTTTTCCTTTTTGGGAAGAATTCTTGTGATGGTCGGGAACAAACTACGGGAGTAGGAGTGGGAGTGGCTTTTAAGCCCTTAGACGTTTTTTTAAACCCCAAGCGGAGATATACTCGAAGATTTTGGATCTAGGGTTAGGGTTTTGGAGTTGGAGGAGAGGAGGGAGAAGAAAGGAGGAGAAGGAGAAGGCCAGAATGTTTTGGGGGAGAGGCGGGCTATAGCAAAGATTTTGCCAACAATTAAACTTAAAAAATATTACAAGTTTGCCACCGCTCTAAATTATTAATAACGCTTTGTTTTATAAACGTTATAAAAAGCCCAGAATTAGCCCAAACCGTCATAGAAAAAAGGTATTTTTCAACTTAATAACGCTTATGTATCAGCCGTCATTAAAACTCCTTGTCGAGCGTCATTAATAGGTCTTTTTATTGTAGTGAGAATGATAGTCTTCCTCACAGCCCTTGATGATTTCTTATTTCCATCTATCCTTCCAGTATAGCATCCATGACTAGAGCCCGTCTTCTGTGAGCAGCTGCAGCTCCGGATATAGCTGAGAGCGTGCTTCCACCTCCTATAGCTCAGGCGGTAGTGACCCCTCTGATTTGTCACACCCCGATTCGGGGAATCATTCACTTCACTTAGATTCACGCCGAATCGTTCGTCCTCGCTAAGGCATTATGACGTACAAGTCTAGAGTTGCACTTGTACAGGGCAAGAATGTGCACTTTTGTGTTATTTCAAAACATTTGAGAATAAGCAACATTTGTAGAGACAATGAGTACGCAGAATAGGAAGAAATAATATTCATTTTTATTGATAATAGTAGCCAAAATACAACTTTTCTTGGTACTTTTGAAATGCCTTTCCGGCTACATTGATTCATGAAAAAAAATACAACTGATAGGCTGCCATGAAATAAGTTCTTGTTCCATACATCATGCCCCTTTAGTACTTTGAAATCTAAGCAACAATCTTTGAAAGCTCCGTAATACTTTGTGCGTCTTTATTGAAAGTAACTTTGAAAGGAAATAGCAGCAACTCAAAAGCCTTAGTTCAAACTTGTGCCCGAGCCTTCTCCCGTACCTGTGGAGGAGGGGTCAGCACATTATAATAATGCGCTGGTGAGCCCCGTTGGCACACTCAGCTAAATCAATATTTTGAATTAATGACAAGCATTTTAATCATGAGATTTGTTAGGGACAGGCACCTTTCAGAGTAATTCACTTTTGAGGCAACATGATATTATACGAAACAACTGTTTATTTTACTGTTGGCCGAATCTAGCTTTCTTGCATAAGATACATGATAATAATAATAATAATAATAATAATAATAATAATAATAATAATAATAATAATAATAATAATAATAATAATAATAATAATAATAATAATACTTACCGCCCCTGCATAAAATAATCATTAGCATGCATTCTGACTACATGGCCACTGACGTTGTTAAACCATACAGATATTTGCCATATAAGACTTCAAGGTAATGCGATGACTCCAAAGTTGGTAGCTAGCCCCTAATGATGCCTCGTAAGACCCGTGCTCCTACTAGCACGCCAATATTTTCTCCTAGGCCGAATCGGTCCTCGATGCCCCAGGTACTGTTCGAGAAAATATATCATCAAACCTTGTGCACAAGTTGTCCATGACCATTGTTTGCAAAAAACAAAATCTTTTTGTTTATTCCAAACTTGTAAAAGAGTACAAAGTACAATAAATTCTGGGGAAGCAAAACTTTAGGAATCTGATCAGAAGACGATCACTTTATTCCTTGGACTATGTGAACTTGAAGACTGTAGCCCCTGGAGAATGCAGCAGCAATTTTGTAAGATTTTGATCTCTGTCTGTGTGTATTTGATCTCTATGCCAATTTCTCTGATGATTTCACAATGATTGGAAACTATATTTATAGAGTTCTTGAAATTACTGTTTTAGCAGTTATTCTGATGGTGCGCGCAGCTGGATTGCGCTATATTGAGTTGCGCTAACCTCCTGTTGTGCCAACTTTTATTCAGTTGTCAATCGTGTACTTACTATATTTAGACTCATGGCATCGTATGATTGAGATGCGCGTGGCCGTGTACAGGATAGTAGACACGTCTTGAGAGATTAGTGGCATGTGCGCCATGTCAACCTGCTTTAGAATGTAAGTTGTCTCAACTTTATCAGGTTGCGCGAGCTTTCGTCAACTAGTCAAACTGCGCTTGATTTGGGCCGTGCCTACACACGTGGCAGGTTCTGAGCAGATGTTATTAGATTGTGCCGAAGCGCAACTAAGGATTTTGTTTAGATTGCACCTGGGCGCAACTCACGAAGCGGACAGTACAGCTGTCCACTACCTTCTCTTGAGCGGCACAATTCACGGGATTCAAAGAGATTTTCCTCGTTCACTGTTGTGTCAGTCGTCAGTATTGTCAGGTAATGATGACCATTAAGTGTCAGATGCCACGTAGGTTCTGGCACAAAAAGATTGGACGCAGTCTGATATCAGGCGCAACCTGATAAGTGGCACAGTCTGTTCTCAGAGCTTCATATCAGTTGCGCAACTTGATTTTTAGGGCACAATTTGATCACTGATCAGTATATTCAGGGCGCAACTTGATTTTTAGGCTCTACAAGACCCCTTTCAAAGTTTTCAAAACTTAAAGACATTGCAAAGTTTTGGAATACTTTGAATTTAGAAAAGTTTTGACTAAGTCAAGTTGCACTGGACAATGCTCGGTCATCATGATTAAATACCTTTCTTGAAAAAACTCAATCCTCTCTTCGTCTTCCGGAGTTTCGTTGATTATTTTCAGTTTCCCATGAAGAAGAAAAATATGAAGAGTCAAATTGTTGATATATATATCTAGTTGATCTCTGTACTTTGGTCTTCACTTCTGTTCTTCAATGACCCCCAAGAAGAAAGAGATGGAGACCAATGCTGACACCACCACCAAGTCTCCTGAAGCGAGACATGATGTTGCGCCTACAACTTTTTTGTTGGAGGCTGACCCAGCTTTGAGGGCAGTGAACTTTTTGAACTATTTCGGTTTAACCCCGTCAGTCTTCAATCGCTCGAGTGGCAGATCATCCTCTGAGGAGCACGTCAATTCGGAGGGATTTCTTAACCTGATGCGTCGCTCGGGGATCTGCACCATGCAATAATTGGACGCCGCCCTTCGTCAGACTGATGAAGGCAAGGACAAGAAATAATGTTCTAGGCAGAACAACTTTTTATTTTTATGTCCTTGACTGTAGGGTCCACTCGTCAATAAAACCTAGAATTTCTGATTTTGTGTGGCTTTGATTTCGAACGGTGCTCATGGACATATTCTTTTAGCTAATTCTTTATTTTACTATTTCTTCTGAAGAACACGTGGCAGTCGTTACACAGTTTTAGATGTCTATTTTTAGTTCTTTCCTAAAATAGGATCCTAGAACGACGCACCCACCTCATCTTTAACCTCTTTAAAAAGGACATCCAGAAATGAAAGAACCATTCCTACTCTTTCAAAACAAATGTCTTCCCACAAGGTTTCACTTGCGCCACTTCATCCTGATGTTACTTGCTTGCATGCTGTGTCTTCAAAAATTGGTGAGTCTCGACAAAGAATGAATGGTATGAATACTCTTCTTTCACACCACTTTTGGAGACAAGTATCGATCTGCATGATGTAGACACTTATTGATATGTGCTAATTATTTATGAGAATAGGCGCACACTGTGGTCCAATATTTAGCTCCGATCAGAGGCATCTATTGCTGACATACACCTGTTTGATCAGTATTTGGTGCTGATATGCGCCTATTTGTAAGTGCATTCTGATGTGCGCATGTTTGTAAGCGCATACTGATGTGCGTCTGTTTGTAGGCGCAATGCTGATGTGCTCCTGTTTGTAGGCGCATACGGATAGATTCTGCTAACTTCTCCTGTTTTATTGATATTTGCAGGGACTTGGTTAGCGAGCTTCTTCAGAACTGGTATTGGTGATTTGGATGTTGTAGAGAGCATTCTTCTGACACTCACATCAGACAGCTCATGTGGTTCTGACACTCAAATCAGACACCTCAGGACTCTTCATGTTAAGAAGGGTCTTCCTCAGATGGTAGGAAGAGCCTATACATATGAGAGTTGGATGGTGAAGACACAGAACTAGGAATTGTATCACAAGGGTGATCTCGTTCCTAGTTCCCCTGGCGGGCTGTCTTCTATCCACCAGTTTTATCGACAGCAGCTCATCTTTGGGCTGCTGCACTCTGTGGTTCTCCTCTAGTCTTTCTCAGAGAGAAGACCAGAGTAAATTCCAATGTCTGGCTCGTTGCTTCAGGTTGAGACGACAAGGAATTGCCACCAACAAATAAGAAGATCCAAAGATGTAATAGACCTTCATTTAGAATGATAAGATCCAAAGATGCAATAGACCTTCATTTAGAATAAGAAGATCCAAAGATGTAATAGACCTTCATTTAGAATGAAAATCCAAGATGTAATAGATTTTCATCAAGATGTATCTATGCTTTTAAAGAAGGAATAAAGAAATAATTGTCTCATTATTCTCTTTTTTTAAAATTTTGATTTTGCTATGCTGTCATAGATAACAGAATCCAGAGAGGATCACGAATGTGGCAAGTTGTTTTGATATGAATATTTGGAATTCAAGTTCGTAAAAAAACACGACCTCTTACTATGATAAATGAATGGGTGATCATTCACTTCGATTTTCGAGAAAGAAATATTGAATGAATGAATGACCGTTTAGACTTTCAAAGAAGACAGTGAATGAATCAAATATGCCAGTTTCGATGAAGGGAAGATAAAGATTCGATTATGAATGAACCGTTAGAAATGAACAAACAGTTGTGCCTCTTTCCAAAAGTTGCATCAGTTCTCAAGGCTGATTGCCTATAAATTGTCAATCTCTTTTCTTCCCGTGCAAGGAAAAATGTCTTCCAAAGATTTGATTGCTCCGAAGACTGAAGAAGAAACCAAGACTTTCCTTGCTGAGCCTCCAGTGCCTTTTCAAAAAGAAAGGGACGAAGGTTCAACTGTTCCTCCTGCACTAGGACAGGATTTGATCTCCAAGTTAGTGGAGCTTGGAAAAACTGCCAAAGAAGAGGCATTGAGGATGTCTGTTTGTGAGTTCCTGGTGTGTTCAGACAATGAGATGTTTGAACGGTTGGCAAACTTTGTATTTAATCAGGAAGGGTCAGGGCCTCCTTCCAGTCCATAATATTATGTAATTCTATTTTGCTTTTGAATAAAAAATAAACTTTTATTTACATCATGTCTCTAAAAATAAAGTTCATTTTGTCTTTATACATAATATTTCTTGAGAAATTTGTCGTTGATGGGCATCATAGCAACTTTGCCATCCATATCATTTAATTGATAGGCTCCATTGGAGAAGACTTTATTTATCACATACGGTCCTTCCCATTTTGCCTCGAACTTACCTTTGCTCATATGTGTCATAGTCATAGGACGTCTGACTGTAAGAACCAACTCGCCTTCTTGAAATATTCGCACTCTGACTTTGCGATTGAAAGCTTTTGAAATCTGAGCCTGATAAAGTTCGATATGCTGTTGAGCTAACATCCTTTTCTCATTAAGCGCCTCCAATTCTTGAAGCAAAAGATGATCATTATTTTCTGTAGTAAGCTCATTAGCAATGGAGATTCTCAATGATGGAATTTGAATTTCCAAAGGTAGCACAGCTTCACATCTATATACCAGAGAAAAAGGTGTGCAACCTGTGGGGTTACGGACAGTAGTACGATATGCCCATAGACACTCTCCGAGTTTATCACTCCAATTACGTTTGTTAATAGAGATAAACTTTTTAAGGAGTTTGATAATAGTCTTGTTGAATGCTTCAGCCAACCCGTTAGCCGCAGGATTATAGGCTGTAGAGGCGACATTATTGATTCTGTTGTCATCACAGAACTTATTAAACTTCTGGCTGATGAATTACGGCCAATTATCATGGATGATTCGACGAGGGACACCAAATCTGTATATCACATAATGTTTGATGAAGTTGATGACACTACTCGTTTTAACTTCAGCCAAAGGTATAGCTTCTGTCTACTTGGAGAAATAATCTATTATAGCCAAGATGAACCGATGTCCTTTAGAGGAAGGAGGATTGGTAGGACCAATTATGTCCATGTCCCAAGCTTCGAAGGGCCATGAGGCAGCAGTTAGATGAAGATACTCCGACGGTTGGTGAATGAAGTGTGCATGAATCTGATATGCACCACATTTTCTTGCATAATCAATAGCATCTGATACCATAGAGGGCCAGTAGTAGCCCATACGTCGGATACGATCCTGTAATTTAGGACCAGGCTGATGTGCTCCACAAACGCTATCATGAGCTTCGCGCAATATCTGCTTTGCTTCGTCACCGGCGAGACACCTCAAAAGTAATCCATCAAAAGTTCTTCGATATAGTGTCTTAGTAGTATGATTATAATAGAATCGGGGCGATCGACGATGGATACTTGTAGCTTCTTTAGGATCTTCTGGCAATATATCATGTACTGCAAAATCAATGAAAGGTACTCTCGAATCCTCGCTAAGGACATTGACTTCAGTTAGGTTACTGATTTCAATTTTGTGGTTGTTTTCAACACAGAATAGTTCTCTAGTAGAGATAACAACCATCTGTTGCCTTTTGACTGGAACTGCCAACACTGCAGCTAGGTTAGCTTAGGTATCAGCTTCTGTATTGCATGCCCGACATACATGTTCAATAAAGAATCCTTTAAATGAAGAAGCTATCTTGGTTGCTGCTTCATGGTATGGTACTAGATCTTGATGTCGGACTTCATATATGCCTCTAACCTGATTAACAATCAGCATAGAGTCACCATATACTTCGAGATATTCAATATCTAGTTGTTTAGCTAATTGAAGTCGGATGAGCAAAGCATTGTATTCTGCCACATTGTTGGAGCATGATTCGTCTAAAGAATAGGCCCTTTGAATAGTTAATCCCTCGGGTGAAACGAGAATAATTCCCACTCCCGCAACAAGAGTACCTCCAGGTCCAATTCTAGAAGCTCCATCAAAGAACAATCTCTAAGTAGGAAATTCTTCTAAGATCATATTTGATTCCAAAGTTTCGTCCGAAATCTCATCATAGAGTTTAGATGTCTCAGGAACAGGATGAGCTGCTAAGAAGTCAGCAAGTGCTTGGCCTTTCACAGACTTTTGAGGAACATAAACCATATCATATTGTGCTAGAAATATGGCCCATGTGGCATGCCTAGAATTGAGTGTACTTGGCTTCTTCATTAGAACTCGAAGAGGATTGACTCGGGATATGACATGAATAGTTTGGCCTATAATGTAATGTCTTATCTTCTGAACAACAAACATTAAGGCTAAATATTCCTTCTCCTCTGGACTATAACGATGTTCGGCTCCAATCATCGTTCGGCTAAGATGATAGATGGCTTTTTTATGGCCTTCCTTGTTCTTTTGAGCCAGTAAAGCTCCCAATGAATGATCCATTGCTCGGACATACATTAAAAAGGGTATTCCTGAGATCGGTGGTACAAGAACCGATTGACTCATTAAATACCGCTTTATGTCATCAAATGCTCGTTGACATTCTTTCGTCTAAATGAAAGATAAACCTTTCTTCATTAATTGAGTAAATGGTCTACAGCGTCCAGATAAATTCAAAATGAACCGCCTGATGTATGCAAGTCGACCTTGGAATCCTCGTAGCTCCTTTAGGTTGCGTGGAGGACGCATCTCTTGAATGTCTTTGATCTTCTCGGGATCAACGTGTATACCCTTAGAGGTAATGACGAAGCCGAGAAACTTTCCACTAGAGACACCCAAGAAAGACTTGGTGGGGTTTATTTTGAGTTGATGCTGGTACATTAGATTGATGATAGTTCTTAAATATTGAATGTGATCTTCTTTGAGACGACTTTTGATAGCAATATCGTCAACATAGCATTCGACAGTCTTTTGCAAATGATCTTGAAAGATAGTACTCATAGCCCGCTGGTAAGTTGCACCCGCGTTCTTAAGACCAAACGGCATGACCGTATAACAGTACACACCCCGAGGAGTACAAAATGAAGTATGTTTCTCATCTTCAAGATTCATCCGAATTTGATTATATCCAGAAAACCCATCCATAAAAGAAATTCGTTCGAATCCACATGTATTGTCGATCATAACATCAGTAATTGGGAGAGAGAATTCGTCTTTAGGGCAAGCATCATTGAGATCCCGAAAGTCTATGCAAACTCGAACCTTTTCGATCTTCTTCAAGACTGGGACGACATTGGCCACCCAGTCAGGATGTTGTTCTTCTCTGATAAAACCGCAAGCTATAAGCTTTTTGACTTCATCATCAATTGTATCCATCATTTCAGGCTTGAATCGCCGTTGATGTTGTTTGACCGGTTTGGTATTCGACAAAATGTTCAACTTGTCAGTTGTAATTTGAGGATCTAATCCCGGCATATCTTCATAACTCCAGGCGAAGACGTCAATATATTCACGAATAAGGTGAATTAATTCTTGTTTATCATCTTTTGGAAGATTCTTGCTAATGAAGATTGGTCATGATATGCCTTTCTCTCCGATATCAATTTGGACCAGTTGATCCTCAGTAGGTGGTTCTCGTTGTTCGAAACGAAGTTTCCACTGATTATCCATCCTTTGTGCCCAAGGGTCCATGTTAGTAGCTTCTTCAATGTCACTTTCGTCATCTTCTGAGAATTCGGCAGACACCATGTTAGAAGATACTATCACCTTATGAACATGATCGATGCTGGTATCAGAATCCCATGAGATAGAATCAGAAGAGTTTGATCGTTCTTCTTTATCAGATTCAGAAGGTTCTGGAGTTGGAAGTGGTGACATATAACCTAGTCCTCGTTTCGTCTTACTGTGGTATTGTTGTGATTTTTCTTTTGAAACAATAATACGAAGAGGGGTTCGCCTTTCTTTACCATTGTTGAGGCCTGTTCTGAAATTATAGCCCGTTTTACGGATGATGGCTTTGACTTGTGGACTATAGCGTCGTAATTGTAGCCTTCCTGTATTATCTCTATTATCATTATAGAGCATGATTTTTGGTTCTTCTCTTTTGTTGAAGAGTATAGACTTTTTATCTTTCTTTCGAGACGGTACTAAGAAGTACGACTCTTGTATTGAATCCAGCGATACCACGTTTCGTCGAGATGATACGATTTCTATTATAAGTGGTTTAAAGCTATCTAGCATATCCAGATAACACTGAGTATAGTAAGAGACATCAGTATACTGCAAAGGAGATGCTTTATTGATTTTTACACCATCATTTACAACAGGGAATTTAGCCTTAGCAGGCTTAGTCAGATTGATGACAAGAGGGAAAAAGAAGAACGAGAAGGAGGAGGAGGAAGCTTCTTACGACGAAGGTCAATTACAAACAGCTCAGAAGAGGTGAGCTCTCTTTGTTCCTGACTATCACCTTTAGGCTGCTTCTCATGGGAAGGTAGATAGATAGTCAGCGGTTTGGAAGACTGAGACATGAAGTACGCCCTTTAACAGGAATCACCAGAGTATTATTGGGCATACTCTTTTGTTTTTCATCTGTGTCTATTGCTAGTACCACCTTCATGAATTCCTCTTTGTACATGCGAGAATCATTGCAGTATACTTCAACTCCTTTGAAAGGATTCAGATATGCAACCTCTTTTTGGACTTCTCCATTACCATCCACATATTTAAAATATTGGTGGAGTGTAGAGGGTACGATATTATGTTTATGGAGGAATGGACTTCCCAACAAAGCATTGTATGATTAATGATTGTCAATAACATAGAAAGTTTACTTTGTGTGAAGATTGCCAATTTGAAGTTTTAGGCGTATCTTTCCCAAAGGTTAACTTCTTCCTTGATTGAATCCCAGGATGGTAGTGATAGTTGTAGAAAGATTATGTACTGGGATTTTCAAAGCATCCAGTAAGGACTTCGGCATGATGCTAAGTGCAGACCTTGGATCAATCAGAATGCGGTCGACTTTCATGGTGTCCACATACCCCATAAAATAGAGAGGACGATCATGACGATGGTCTTCTAACAACATGTCATCTTGTGTAAAAGTGATATTGGACATTAATTCAAATATACTATGACAATCTGCACAGCTGACTGGCTCCTTTTCGGGCTTCTTGAGAAAAGTCAAACAAGCGTCAGCCTGCATCAAGGCTTCACTTAACGTCTCATGAGTTTCTTTTGAGACACGTAAAAGTTCAAAGATTGACAATCTTGCCGAAATATTGGCCAATTGAGCCAATATATCAAAATTGTAAGGCTTTTCAAGTCCAAGAGATGAGGACTTCTTCAATGCTTTATCAAAGCGAACAGGTTGCTTTCCCTTGTCTGCTGATGTTGTTTTAGGTGGAGATGGCTCGACCACTGGCAAGGATGTAGATGGTGTATCTTCAGCAGGAGAAGATGATGGAGGAAGAGCATTCGGGGATGGAGCAGGGTTCTCTTGATTTTTGGAATATTCTCGAAGATAGGGTTTCCCAGATCTAGTGCCTATTAGAATTTCTTCTTCTGTTATTGGTTCAAAGGATACCATATTGTAGTTCTTGGATTTAGACTTAGAATGCTTCTTTTGCTTAAAAGAGGAAGGCATTTCACATTCTGCCACCAGATTTGGATGAATCCACACAATCTCTCCTCTGTCAGTTGACAGCGGAACATGGCCTTCATTTTGAGGATGCGGGATATTCACAATTTCTAGAGTAGTCCTTGGAATGGGGACAGCACCATCTTGTACGAGTTGTGGTAGAAAGTCACCGAATTGGAGGGAAACCACATTAGCAGTCATCGTTTTCCTCGTCATGCTGTAGAGTAATTGCTCTAGAGTTGACCAACTCCTGGATTTTGCCCTTGAGTACATAACATGCTCTGGTTGGATGCCCTATGAATCTTTGATAAACACAGTATTTAGGGTGATCAGTTTTACCAACTTTTTCTGATCGTTTTGCTTCTGGAAGCTGAAGCTTATTGCTTTTGATCAAGCAATCAAAGATGCTTAAAGTATCATCTTCATCGAAAGGACTCTTTGCCTTTAAGATTGATGGCCAATATTTCTTTATTCTTCTGGTTATTCTGGCAACTACTACCCCCGGGTGTAGAATGTTCATCTTGGTTAGGATGAGTCATATGGACTCCTAACTGTTTGAACTTTTCGGCACTAACTTCTGTCGCCTTTGCATTAATAATAAAAGTAGGCCAATCCTGGAATTGTGTAGATCCCGTCCACATACTGATAATAGGCAACAAGTTTGATTTGCAAGTGTCTATTATTACAGCAGATGGAGTACCTAAAGGCATTTTGAGTGCCTCTCGACGGAATCTCTCAATAAAACTCTCTGTGGATTCATTGTGCCTATGTTTAATTTTAATGAGGATAGACATCGTCATGTTATTGACTCCCTCATAAAATCGTTCCAAGAACATTTGTTTGAAACTAGCAAAATAAGTGATACAGCCATCAGGCAGGCTACGATACCAGTCATATGCTGTACCGGCTAAACAACTGACGAACAGTCTGGTAAGGAGAGCATCATTTGGCTGTAATTGATCAGTCATCACTTCGAAATGATTGATGTACTGACTTGGAGAAGTGCTGCCATCAAACAGCATAATGGTTGGAAGCTTATATTTAGGAGAAAATGGAACTTTCTTCCACTCTGTAGGATATGGTTGCTTTATGCCCAGTCTTTGTAGCCCATCCTTCTGCCTGAAAGCCTCAAACTGAGTGCGTAAGAGTTTTACATCTTCATTAGCATCCCTTGATGTTTGAGAATTGGTAGGCTGGTTAGAAATGTTAGGAGAAGGAACAGCGTGGTAATTACCACCCCCAGTACCAGACTGACCCTGATCAGCTTGAATTGGCACATAAGCAACCTGAGGGGCTGGTACCGCTAGACTAACAGGTACAAAAGATGCTATAAGCTCAGGATTTGTAACAGGGTTTACAATCGGAGGCACTGTATGTTGAGCCATCATTATGGTGTGCATGCTTACAACCATTTCTGTCATGGTTTTTAATTTGTCTTCTAATGTAATAATTCTTTGCTCTTGGCTAGTTGACGTAGAGGCATCTTGATCTTCTATAATGGTATATACCGTCACTTCTCTTGCAGCTGTTGATGAGATAGTTCGTTTAGAACTTTCACTATCTGTATCAAACTCCGAAGGAGAGTCCTCTCCTACATGGGTGATAGAGAGATCTTTTTGATTAAAGACACCTTTGATCAAATGACGATTTTTCGATCTAGTGTATTGAAAAACACCTTCACTGGATGCGTGGATCCAATCTATGTATTACTGACTGGAATTACGGGATGCATTACATCTTGGACGTTTTCTACCCCCAGTGCCTTGAGAACTCATGTAACAGAAGCATATAATAGTTCATCTTCGTCTTCTATTATATGTTCAGGAGTTGAAGCATAGTTCAGACGATCAAAGACAGATCGTCGAGCCGATTGGCAACAACAGTTGATGACAACTTCATGTAGGCAGTGGCGATTTGGAGGTGAGGAAAACATTCCCGTAATTTCTCGTCTTTGTGTAAGACGTTAGCGGAGATCAGTTACAACCACAGGACGAGAATAAGTCAGAGGAACATATTCCTTAATGATGTTAGGAACATGGCTCCTATTCTTCAAGTGTTTAGTTCTTTGAGTGTACAAAGATGTACTCAACTCATTAGCATAGGTAGATTGGTCTTTCTTTTCAAACTTTGGCTTTTGGTGAAGATTGATGTTTGGCATAGGGTTCTTGCGTTGTGCCAAAGTTGATTTTGGTTGACGCCTATTGAGATAAGCGCGTAAATCTAAAATTTTTGCTCCCGGTGTCTCTGTTTGTGATACCTTCAATTTTTTCTGCTTGGATCTTGAAATTTGCAAGGTAGGAAGGTCTTGACCAGACCCTATAGGAGTAGGTAAGATACCTCTCTGATCAGTATTCTTTTCGGTATCAGAGATCCGAGGACCTCTGTTTACAGGAATAGAATCTGTTACATCTTTCTCTGAGTCATAGACCAGGGAAGTTTGAGAAAAGACCAAAGGGTGCTTTTCTTTATTTTGAATAGGGTTAGCTAAGAAGCGTTTCCCTTTGTTCTGTTGTGTGACCATTTTAGGCATAGATTATGCCAATTGAGGCAATGTCAAAGGACTTTTCCCTTTGTTCTATCTAGTATTGGCACTAGGACATGAATTCTCCATGTTCAGAACTTGAGAATTGGAAGAGGGAATAGCCAAAAGACTAGTTCCCTTAATTTTTGCCAGAGTAGCAGATTGCGCCTGAGTTGCCGATTGCTTGGGTTGTGCCATAGTCCTATGGACTACTGGTGGCACCTTGGCATCAACTTTGGCAGACTGTCACTCTCCGTTCCCAGAATGCGTATTTTTATACATGTACAACTCATGAGTATTTATTTAATATTTATCATGTATTATCCTGTATTTAATTTCCTTTAATTCATGTTAATTAATTTCTTGCAATTTTATTTCTGTATTTTATTTCTGCTGTTATTTTATTCTCTACTTAGGTTAGCCTATTGTGGTTCGGCCTAGGTTGGGTTCTCGGGTTGGCTTTGTTGGATCCCCCTGCAACCCGGCCCATTAACTCCCACCTACCACCCCTTTTCTATTTAAAGCTTAGATCTCTTTCTCTCTCCTCATAAACTCACATTCTCACCATTACTCCTCTTCTTCTTCTTCTTCATTACTCTCTCCACCTACCAAACTGTAGGCAAGTACAACTTGCTCCCCATGAGAACCCATGTTTTTGTAGTTTATTTATCTTCCTCGTAAGATCCTAAGAGAGTTTAGAACTTAGCATTTTTTATTTCGAAGTCTTAATTTTTGTAGATCTAGAAATGAGTTATTTTTGGATTTTGGTGGTTTTGATCTATAAAACTTCTTTGTTTGCAAGTTGTGGTTCTATGTTGTAGAAAATTTTATTCTACCCAATTTTGACCTTTGGAAAGTTGGATTTGGATTTATTTTGATCAAGTTATGGACTTTTGAAGCTTTGGGGTACAACCATGGAGTCCTTGCTGTTTGGAGAAGACAGTGAGCAGTGTACGCTAGCTTTTTAGCTTGTGTCACGGAGTTGCGCGCGCTCTTTAGCGCAGCACAGTTTAGTTCATACGCTGCCTTTTGGAAGCGTATGTCTCGTGTACGCTAGCTTTTTAGCTTGCGTCACGGAGTTGCGCGCGCTCTTTAGCACAGCGCAGTTTAGTTCATACGCTGCCTTGAAGAGGAGTCGTATGGTCTTGCATACGCTAGCTTGACTTGAGCGTACGTTGACTTGAGCGTAGCCTGACCCATACGCTGCCTTTTGGAAGCATATGACTTGCGTACGCTGACTTGGATGGTCAGGAGTCGTATGGAGTTCATACGCTACCTTTTGGGAGCGTATGACTTGCATACGCTGACTTGGATGGTCAGGAGTCGTATGGAGTTCATACGCTGCCTTTTGGAAGCGTATGACTTGCGTACGCTGGCTTGGATAGAGAGGAGTCGTATGGAGTCCATACGCTAGCTTGACCTGAGCGTAGCATGACCTGAGCGTACGCTGGCTTGAGCGTAGCTTGACCTGAGCGTACGCTGACATGAGCGTAGGCTGACATGAGAGTAGCCTGTTTACCCTGGATCTTCTATAGCCCTGTATATTGATATCTTATTAGATATTTAACGTCCATTTTATATCCTTACGCCTTTTTGCATAAACTTGATATAATCATGATATGTTGATATTTCTGTTAAATATAGATTGTTACGTGGGATGTACCATGTGTCGTGAATTGAGTTATAGATACCCCGATTGACTGGAATTAAACCCTGAGAGTTGTAGACTCGACTCCACTGAATACTAGTTGACTTTCATGCCTTGTCACCATTGATAATAATTGTGACCTTGATTAATAATTGATCATGCGTTCCTAGTTGGAACTAAGAGACTGGCTAGTCGTCTTATTGAATTGAATGAATGAGACACGTTCATATGAATTATGGACTATTGAAATCGACTGGCTAATCCCGAATATTGGCATACAGGCACATGCAGGCTTCAATTCATTTATTATTTATTTATCTTACCAAAGAAGCATGTGTACTTTATGGTCAAGGCATGATTACTCCGTGGTTAGTTTTGATTGTTGCATTACGCTATGTAAGACCTACAACCTGACCGCACTGGTATCGTTGTAGAGTTGTGCATATCGTACCCCGTACGAAAGTACTCATTCTGAATGACCATGATCCACGGCATGGTACTTCACTCAACGTAGAGACTATTAAGTTAAATAAAATAATAATTGCATGGAAAGAATGGATTCCCGAGTTCTTACATGGCAGCCCCCTTGGGACAAGTAGTACCCGACGGGCCGGCTGGTTCCCACAGATACTGTAAACCTGCCACACGGGCAGGGAACAGTATCTGCTTATATTATTATTGTATATTGTATATTGATGACGGACGTCCTGCTAGGACTCGTCTAATTCATGCATGGCACACATGATTAACTGGATAGACTAGCCTTGCTCGCACATAGTAAGAACTGAGGAATCCCTATTGCATAAATTCCAGGATAACTTGGGACTCAAAATAGCAAGCTGTAGGATTTGATTGACCGTTCAAGATGATTTGTTTGTGCACTGTACCTACTCTGTTACCTAACTGGGATGATCAGAATGTCAGGACATGACGGGCCAACTTCTGTCCTTGTTTGGTTGGGAGGTTGGTTCGAAGTGTCGTGATGTGATGTGAATCCTAGTAGAAAGCAGAGATCTATTATTATATTTTTTATTACTGGTTTTAGTTCTCATGTCGTGCTTCCTTGTGGTACTTGCTATTAGAGGTCTAACCTCTCTGGTTTTGCATGGCCAGATTTAGAGCCGGTTCCCGAGGACTCAGCTTACTTCTACCTCCAAGATGGTCAACACTAGAGGGATGATCGCAGGAGGACTCGAGTGGGTTTCTTACTTCCCTGCTCGTTTTGTTATCTACTTTATACCTTGCCGTTTGGCACCGACATGTTAGTCGGATTGTCTTGTACTTACTTTTTACATAATTGTAACTAAAGTCAGGCTGCAGCTGATAACAATTGTGTATACTTTTGCTACATCAATCTGGCTATGTTTTGTAAGCCAGATATCAAGAACATTTTGACAGAGCATTTGGGACGCCTTACTGCTTTATCTTACATGTTTTCTATTACTGTTTCTTGTTCGAATGATTGAGACAATAGATGTGAAGTGACCATAGTGAGACTTTCATGTAGTATGCACCCCCTCGTCTTTAGACAGCATTGATCGTATTATACGGTATTCATCTACCCGTAATACGTAGCTGGCTGAGTCATTCCCCCGCTCTCCAGTGTTCTGGTTCTGGGGCGTGACAAGGTTTTAGTGGTGGCCCATGCAGGTCTGATTTCAGACTTGTGGGGTATTTTGTTTAATATGATGTCTCAATCACACATGTTTTCCCTTGATCTCATGATTCGTCGATTCTCAACTCTAGCTTAACATTCCAGTATCCTTTGACTTCATTGATCTTCCCTGTCCGGTCATTTGATTATTCTCTTGTCCCTTTTCTTAGGGGTACCTCGTCCGTATCTGTCAGAGCTGGACAGCAACAACAAGGACAGCAACATGGACAACCTGACCATGTTGGTCAGCAACAAGAGCCGGTACTAACTCAAGAGGCTACCCAAGAAGAAGTGATAGTGGAAGTAGCAGCTGGATCGCAGTATCCAGATATTCCACCATTACCAACAGTTCCACCTACCCCTACGGAGATGGACACACCAGCCCTTCTGGAGATCATGAGAGGGATGATGGCTACTCAGCAACACCAGATGTTAGCTCAGCAGCGCATGCATGCTCAGTTGCAAGAGCAGAATGTACTACTCAACCAAGGATTACAGACGGCATTGGAAAGAGGGGCAAGGACAGATTCAGGAGCGTCAGCCCGATTTTGCAAGTACAACCCCCGCCGTTTCGAGGGCACGGAGGATGCCATCTCAGCAGATGCATGGCTTAAGGATATTGAGGCTATTCTGACAGCCGCTAAGGTGCCGGCAGAAGAACGTGTGGATCTAGTGAAGTTGTTACTTCAGGATCTCGCACGTGATTGGTGGGAATCAGAGGAAGTAGTCATCAGACGTCCTGTTACTTGGGACAATTTTACTGCAAGGTTCAAGACGAAGTATTATGGAGTTGTGGCACAGTTTGAGCTACAACAGAAGTTTATCAACCACAGACAGGCTGGCAAGACGGTAGATGCTTACACAGCAGAGTTCTGCAGATTGAGTAGGTTTGCCCCAGAGATGGTAGCAACGGAGCGCCAGAGGGCTATGAGGTTTCAGCAAGGGTTTCATCTTGAGCTCTTGCAATTGATAGAGGGGCACAATTACCAGACTTTTGATGAGATATTGACGGCAACCCGAAGGCATGAAATCACCATTCAGAGGCTTGCGGCAAGGACTAGGGGTTAGAAGAGATCCCACAGTCAGATTGAAGGAGGAGGGAGAGCAGCGCCCCGAACAACAGCACCATCCCCTGGCATTCGTATCCACGATGTGGCGATACGGGGGCCAGTACCACCACCCAGGCAGCAGCAACAACAACCAAGAAAGAACCAGCAACCCCCGATGGACTGCACTTATTGTGGGAAGATGGGGCACACTAGAGATGTGTGTCAGGCATTAAACGGACTGTGTTTGATATATGGAAATCCAGATCATCGGGTTACCACATGTCCCATGAATTCGAGGTCAGGAGGACCAGGGTAACAGTTTCCTGCTCTGCCAGCACCAGGGGCAGGACAGTATCGAGGACCAGTAGTGGCAGTGAGACCATTGGCCCAGCGTCCGTTAATGCCGCAGGCTCAGATGTTTCGGCAGCAGGGACCGTCGATACAGCAACACCAGCATAGACCACCCCAGCATCATCAAGGCAGGGGCCAGCAGCAGCACCAGGCTAGGCCACAGCATGGGAATCAGCAAGGAGGTCGAGGGCAAGCATTCACTTTGTCCTTGGAGGAGGCAATGGCATCGAGAGATGTTGTGGCAGGTAACATTTTCGTCGCCTCATATCCCGCAGTAGCATTGTTTGATTCGGGAGCATCACACTCATTTATATCTGCATAATTTACGACACGGCTAGGAATGGAGTTCGAGGCATTGCCAGAGAGGTTGAATATACTCACTGGTAATGGGCTCGTAGGAGTTAGTAGAGTTATTCTAGCGTGTAGTATTGTAGTTTACGGGCATTCCTTACCCGCCCAGTTGATAGAATTTCCTGTTGGAAATTTCGACGTTATCTTAGGCATGGACTGGCTGAAAGACAGTCATACGACAATAGATTGTCGTAGCGGGAGTGTATCTTTCGATATTCCAGGCATGAAGAGATTCACCTTAGTCAGATCAGAGGCAACTCAGCAAGAGCAGGGAGTAATAACAGCAATGGAAGAAGTTCAGGTTCCGAAGGTAGTTGAAGAATTTCTAGACGTATTTCCCGAAGAACTTCCAGGTCTACCACCGGTTAGAGATATTGAGTTCAGTATAGAATTGGCACCTGGGACTAAACCGATATTAGATCGGGTTTACAGAATGGCGGATTCGGAGCAGGCCAAGGTATATCAGCATATAGAGGAATTGAAGGAGAATAAGTTCATCCAAGCTAGCATATCGCCATGGGCAGCACCAGTGGTACTTGTGGGGAAGAAGGATGGATCATCCAGATTGTGTATCGACTACAGGAAGCTTAACGCGGCAACAGTAAAGAACAAGTACCCATTACCAAGGATCGACGACTTATTTGATCAGTTGAGCAGGGCTAGAGTTTTCTCCAAGATAGATATTCCTTCAGGGTACCATCAAGTGAGGGTTCGGAAGGAAGATATTCCCAAGACAGCATTCAAGTCAAAGTATGGGCATTATGAATTCTTGGTAATGCCGTTTGGTTTGACCAATGCTCCAGCAATATTCATGGATTTGATGAACCGCATCTTTATGCCATACTTAGATCAGTTTGTCGTGGTGTTTCTCGATGACATTCTTGTATACTCTGCTAGTGAAGAGGAGCATGAAGACCACCTCAGGAAAGTGTTACAGGTTTTGAGGGAGAACCAGTTGTATGCCAAGCTCAGCAAGTGTGAGTTCTGGACGGATCACATTTCATTTTTGGGTCATATCGTATCAGGAGCTGGAGTAGCAGTGGATCCCAAGAAGGTAGAAGTAGTAGAGAGTTGGCCAGTACCCAAGACCGTAGCTGATGTACGGAGTTTCTTGGGATTGGCAGGATATTACAGAAGATTTATGTCAGATTTTGCGAGACTTTCAGCACCCATGACCCGCTTGATACGGAAGGATGTGCCATTTGTCTTGTCGGCAGAATGTCAGACATCATTTAAGAGTTTGAAGCAGAAGTTGATATAAGCACCCATTCTTACATTGCCAGTTGGACCCGAAGGTTTTACAGTATATTGTGATGCGTCGGGTAAAGGACTTGGATGTGTCCTCATACAGCACGGAAAGGTGATAGCATATGCATCTAGGCAGCTTCGGGACCACGAAAAGAATTACCCAACTCATGATTTGGAGTTGGCGGCAGTAGTATTTGCTTTGAAGCTATGGAGACATTATTTATATGGTGACCGAGTGGACATGTACACAGACCATAAAAGTCTGAAGTACATCTTTACTCAGAAGGAGCTGAACATGAGGCAGAGAAGATGGTTAGAGCTGATCAAGGATTATGACGTGGAGCTTCAGTATCATCCAGGCAAGGCTAATGTGGTAGCAGACGCTTTCAGTAGGAGAGGCGGCGCATTTATGTTAACAACACAGAAGCATATTTTAGAAGACCTTCGGGAGATGGGCATAGAAGTTATACTTCCTAGTGATATAGGAGTTCTGGCAAGTCTACAACTCCAATCTGACTTGGTAGATAGGATCAAGGCAGCTCAGACACAAGACCCAAGGATTCAGAAGCTTAGGGCAGAATGTAAGTCAGGGCTCAGGAAAGAGATGCAAATTCACGAAGATGGCACGCTTAGGTTTGGATCACGTCTATGTGTATCTAGTGGAGATATCAGACAGAAAGTTATGACAGAAGCTCACAGTTCCCAGTATTCTATACATCCTGGAGGGACCAAGATGTACCAAGATATCAAGCAGCACTTCTGGTGGAATGGGATGAAGAGGGAGATAGCTAGGTTTATTTCCCGTTGCTTGATATGTCAGCAAGTAAAGGCAGAACAGCAGAGGCCAGCTGGATTATTGCAACCGCTTCCCATCCCAGAATGGAAATGGGAGCATATTACAATGGACTTTGTGACCGGTTTACCGAGATCACCAAGTGGTAAGGATGCTATTTGGGTAATAGTAGATCGGCTTACAAAGGTAGCACACTTTCTTCCTTTCAGAGTAGGACAATCTACAGAAAAGTTGGCAGAGTTGTACATGCAACAGATAGTCAGGCAGTATGGAGTCCCTGTCAGTATTGTGTCAGATAGAGATACCCGTTTCACATCGCATTTCTGGAAGAGCTTGTATCATAGTCTGGGTACCAAGTTAAGATTTAGCACGGCTTACCATCCGCAGACGGACGGGCAATCAGAAAGGACAATTCAGACTTTGGAAGATATGTTGCGAGCTTGCACTCTGGATTTTGGAGGATCTTGGGAAAGCCACCTGCACTTAGTTGAGTTCTCATACAACAACAGTTATCAAGCCAGTATCCAGATGACGCCATTTGAAGCACTATATGGTAAGAAGTGTAGATCGCCACTAGCATGGGATGATATCGGAGAAAGGAAGATGCTAGGCCCGAAAATAATTATCCAGACGGTTGAAGTAATTAAGGGAATTAGAGAGCGACTTCGTATTGCGCAGGATCGGCATCATCATTGGGCGGACCAGAATCGTAGGCCGCTAGATTTTTCTATTGGGGACCACGTGTTCTTGCGGATCTCACCTACCCGTGGGGTCATTAGATTTGGCGTTCGTGGGAAGTTGAGCCCACGATACGTAGGCCCATTCGTTATCCTTGATAGGGTGGGCGATGTTGCTTATCGTTTATCCCTTCCACCTTCGTTACGAGAGGTGCATGACGTGTTTCATGTATCTCAGTTGCGAAGGTATGTATCGGACCCAAGCCATATCCTTGATCATTCTGAGTTGGTTGTTGGTACCAACTTGTCTTACGAGGAGCAGCCTGTGTCCATCTTGGACCGAAGAGAGAAGATACTCAAGAACCGAACAATTAACCTTGTCCGGGTTGCTTGGGGTCATCACTCTTTGGGAGAGTCAACGTGGGAACGTGAGGATGATATCCGATCACGGTATCCACATATGTTTGACTCACAAGGTATATCTTTTTCTGTGTACCTTGATTGTCTTGATTCCTCATGCTTATCACCTTATGGGTAGAATTGCTTAATACCGTAGATTGTTAAATATAGATATGTTACTTGCTATGGACATTGTAAAATGATTGCTTGATTTAATTGCTTGTACTTAGATTAGTTTAGCCCCGATGTTTCTATCCTGCTTGGATTTGAAATTCCGAGGACGGAATTTTTTTAAGGTGGGTAGAGATGTCACTCCCCGTTCCCAAAATGTGTATTTTTTTACATGTACAACTCATGAGTATTTATTTAATATTTATCATGTATTATCCTGAATTTAATTTCCTTTAATTCATGTTAATTAATTTCCTGCAATTTTATTTTTGCATTTTATTTTTGCTGTTATTTTATTCTCTGTTTAGGTTAGCCTATTGTGGTTCGGCCTAGGTTGGGTTCTCGGGTTGGCTTTGTTGGATCCCCCTGCAACCCGGCCCATTAACTCCTACCTACCACCCCTTTTCAATTTAAAGCTTAGATCTTTTTCTCTCTCCTCATAAACTCACATTCTCACCATTACTCCTCTTCTTCTTCTTCATTACTCTCTCCACCTACCAAACCGTAGGCAAGTACAACTTGCTCCCCATGAGAACCCATGTTTTTGTAGTTCATTTATCTTCCTCGCAAGATCCTAAGAGAGTTTAGAACTTGGCATTTTTCATTTCGAAGTCTTAATTTTTGTAGATCTAGAAATGAGTTATTTTTGGATTTTGGTAGTTTTGATCTATCAAACTTCTTTGTTTGCAAGTTCTGATGGTTCCATGCTGTAGAAAATTTTATTCTACCCAATTTTGACCTTTGGAAAGTTGGATTTGGATTTGTTTTGACCAAGTTATGGACTTTTGAAGCTTTGGGGTACAACCATGGAGTCCTTGCTGTTTGGAGAAGACAGTGAGCAGTGTACGCTAGCTTTTTAGCTTGCGTCACGGAGTTGTGCGTGCTCTTTAGCGCAGTGCAGTTTAGTTCATATGCTGCCTTTTGGAAGCGTATGTCTTGTGTACGCTAGCTTTTTAGCTTGCGTCACGGAGTTGCGTGCGCTCTTTAGCGCAGCGTAGTTTAGTTCATACGCTGCCTTGAAGAGGAGTCGTATGGTCTTGCATACGCTAGCTTGACTTGAGCGTACGTTGACTTGAGCGTAGCCTGACCCATACGCTGCCTTTTGGAAGCGTATGACTTGCGTACGCTGACTTGGATGGTCAGTAGTCGTATGGAGTTCATACGCTACCTTTTGGGAGCGTATGACTTGCATACGCTGACTTGGATGGTCAGGAGTCGTATGGAGTTCATACGCTGCCTTTTGGAAGCGTATGACTTGCGTACGCTGGCTTGGATAGAGAGGAGTCGTATGGAGTCCATACGCTAGCTTGACCTGAGCGTAGCATGACCTGAGCGTACGCTGGCTTGAGCGTAGCTTGACCTGAGCGTACGCTGACATGAGCGTAGGCTGACATGAGAGTAGCCTGTTTACCCTGGATCTTCTATAGCCCTGTATATTGATATCTTATTAGATATTTAACGTCCATTTTATATCCTTACGCCCTTTTGCATAAACTTGATATAATCATGATATGTTGATATTTCTGTTAAATATAGATTGTTACGTGGGATGTACCATGTGTCGTGAATTGAGTTATAGATACCCCGATTGACTGGAATTAAACCCTGAGAGTTGTAGACTCGACCCCACTGAATACTAGTTGACTTTCATGCCTTGTCACCATTGATAATGATTGTGACCTTGATTAATAATTGATCATGCGTTCCTAGTTGGAACTAAGAGACTGGCTAGTCGTCTTATTGAATTGAATGAATGAGACACGTTCATATGAATTATGGACTATTGAAATCGACTGGCTAATCCCGAATATTGGCATACAGGCACATGCAGGCTTCAATTCATTTATTATTTATTTATCTTACCAAAGAAGCATGTGTACTTTATGGTCAAGGCATGATTACTCCGTAGTTAGTTTTGATTGTTGCATTAGCTATGTAAGACCTACAACCTGACCGTACTGGTATCGTTGTAGAGTTGTGCATATCGTACCCCGTACGAAAGTACTCATTCTGAATGACCATGATCCACGGTATGGTACTTCACTCAACGTAGAGACTATTAAGTTAAATAAAATAATAATTGTATGGAGAGAATGGATTCCCGAGTTCTTACATGGCAGCCCCCTTGGGACAAGTAGTACCCGACGGGCCGGCTGGTTCCCACAGATACTGTAAACCTGCTACACGGGCAGGGAACAATATCTGCTTATATTATTATTGTATATTGTATATTGATGACGTCCAGCTAGGACTCGTCTAATTCATGCATGGCGTACATGATTAACTGGATAGACTAGCCTTGCTCGCACATAGTAAGAACTGAGGAATCCCTATTGCATAAATTCCAGGATAACTTGGGACTCAAAATAGCAAGCCATAGGATTTGATTGACCGTTCAAGATGATTTGTTTGTGCACTGTACCTACTCTGTTACCTAACTGGGATGATCAGAATGCCAGGACATGACGGGCCAACTTCTGTCCTTGTTTGGTTGGGAGGTTGGTTCGAAGTGTCGTGATGTAATGTGAATCCTAGTGGAAAGCAGAGATCTATTATTATATTTCTCATTACTGGTTTTAGTTCTCATGTCGTGCTTCCTTGTGGTACTTGCTATTAGAGGTCTAACCTCTCTGGTTTTGCATGGCCAGATTTAGAGCCGGTTCCCGAGGACTCAGCTTACTTCTACCTCCAAGATAGTCATCACTAGAGGGATGATCGCAGGAGGACTCGAGTGGGTTTCTTACTTCCCCGCTCGTTTTGTTATCTACTTTATACCTTGCCGTTTGGCACCGACATGTTAGTCGGATTGTCTTGTACTTACTTTTTATATAATTATAACTAAAGTCAGGCTGCAGCTGATAACAATTGTATATACTTTTGCTACATCAATCTGGCTATGTTTTGTAAGCCAGATATCAAGAACATTTTGACAGAGCGTTTGGGACGCCTTACTGCTTTATCTTACATGTTCTCTATTACTGTTTCTTGTTCGAATGATTGAGACAATAGATGTGAAGTGACCATAGTGAGACTTTCATGTAGTATGCACCCCCTCGTCTTTAGACAGCATTGATCGTATTATACGGTATTCATCTACCCGTAATACGTAGCTGGCTGAGTCATTCTCCCGCTCTCCAGTGTTCTGGTTCTGGGGCGTGACACAGACTGTGCCTCGACAGTAGCTTGAACTGACTGTGCCTTGGCAGCAAAGATAGTAGTAGACTGCACATGGGTGGCAGAGTGAACAGATTGTGCCCTAGTAACATAAACAGGCTGTGCTGAAGCCACTGAGGCGGATTGCTCCTTGGTCATTGAGCACTCAAGTTGCACCTGGGCAACAGCGACTGTAGGAGATTTAGGAGCCTACACAGTCCTGTTTTTGGAGATGGCCACCGTGCGCTTGTTGCTCTTGGTGTTGATTATATTTTCATAGGTTGTCTGGTTGACTTGAACAACCATAGTCTTCTGCATCTTGCCGATCGACGCAATGTCACATTGAGTTGTCACTTTCTCGTCGGAGGAGAAAGTCGTCCCCAGCAGAGTCGCCATTTTGTTTGCAAAAAATAAAATCTTTTTGTTTATTCCAAACTTAGAAAAGAGTACAAAGTATAATAAATTCTGGGGAAGTATAACTTTAGGAATCTAATCAGAAGACGATCACTTTATCCCTTGGACTATGTGAACTTGAAGACTGTAGCCTCTAGAGAATGCAGCAGCAATTTTGTAAGAGTTCTTGACCTCTGTTTGTGTGTATTTGACCTCTATGCCAATGCCTCTGATGATTTCATAATGATTGGAAACTCTATTTATAGAGTTCTTGAAATAACTATTTTAGCAGTTATTCTGATGGTGCGCGCAGCTGGATTGCGCCATATTGAGTTGTGCTAACCTCATGTTGCGCCAACTTTCATTCAGTTCTCAATCGTGTATTAACTGTATTTAGACGTGTGGTATCGTATGATTGAGATGTGCGTGGCCGTATACAGGATAGTAGACACGTCTTGAGAGATTAGTGGCATGTGTGCCACGTCATCCTGCTTTAGAATATAAGTTGTCTCAACTTTATCAGGTTGCGTGAGCTTCCGTCAACAAGTTAAACTGTGCTTGATTTGGGCCGTGCCTACACACGTGGCAGCTTCTGAGCAGATGTCATCAGATTGCGCCTAAGCGCAACTAAGGATTTTGTTTATATTGCGCCTGGGCGCAACTAAGGATTTTGTTTAGATTGCGCCTGGGCGCAACTAAGGATTTTGTTTAGATTGTGCCTGGGCGCTACTCACGAAGCTGACAGGACAGCTGTCCACTACCTTCTCTTGAGCGACACAATTTACGGGATTCGAAGAGATTTTCCTTGTTCACTATTGTGTCAGTCGTCAGTATTGTCAGGTAATGATGACCATTAAGTGTCAGATGCCATGTAGGTTTTGGCACAAAAAAGATTGAATGCAGTCTGATATTAGGTGCAACCTGATTAGTGGCGCAGTCTGTTTTCAGAGCTTCATATCAGTGGCACAACTTGATTTTTAGGGCACAATTTGATCACTGATCAGTATATTCAGGGCGCAACTTGATTTTTAGGCTCTACAACCATGAGAATGCGTGTCCGACTCGATAATCATATAATGCATGGTGTGGACACACATAAAAAAGAAGAAGAAAATATTGCCTTTTCTTTATTGGCACAAGGCACCGCAAATCGAGTACGCCTGAGAGATCCTGCACTGAGGATCCCCGAGTACAAAAAGAATTCTTGGGAATGGGACGATGGAGGTCGAGCATCAGTTGCTCCTTAACTCTATTTACACTCCGATTACAAAAGTGGTAGAAAACCTAATAAAATTGCTAACTCTCGGCTCACTGGCAAGAATTGCAGCTATTTGGCTCTTGAAAATGCTCTCCGTTCTGTGTTTTGAAGAGGGATGAGGCCCCTTTTTATAGTCGTTCTTGAGCTAGAATGATGTTATGCGCCCACATGAGGAAAATATACTGGTTTTCTTGTGGATGCATAGTCCTGCCTTGGGTGCATAGGGTGTAGGCGCATGCAGGCTGCGAGATCGTGGGTTGGTCGTGGTGTTGACGTGGCCGCATGATCGGTGCACGACTGCTCGTAGAGACTGACGTGGCCGTACGCTCCGGTGCACGTTTTGATCCTGGCTTTGACCGAGTCGGGCTTGGGCGCATAGCCATGTCTCAGGCTATGCGCCCTCCTTTAGGGGGAGCAAGTCTTGGGCGCATGGAACTTCACTAGCTGGGCGCATAGAGCTTCACCGGCTGGGCGCATAGAGCTTCACTAGTTGGGCACATAGAGTTCCACTGGATGGGCGCATAGAGCTTCACTGGCTTGGGCGCATAAGGCTTTATTGCTGAATTTTTTTTATGCTTCTACGAGATCCCCTTCAAAGTTTTCTATACTTGAACGAGTTCGAAATACTTTGAAAGAAGCATGGACTGTCTTCTCGTGATGAAATGGGCACATAGTACGGCTCTCTCTTTGGGCGTATAGTGTTTGGCCAGCCTGTCAGAGAGGTACGACTGTTGAGATCTTCCTCAAAATCTGAACTGACAGATTCATCGGGGTAGAATTTGAAGAGGTCCATCCTTCATACATTGTCCATGTCAGCAAGTGGCAGTCGTATAAGCCATTGTGGGCACATACTGCGCAATGGGCGCATAGGCGCATAAAGATACTGGGCGCATAGGAAGCGGCCCGTGCCTATAAATAGGATCTGAAGGAGAGAGAAAGCTCATTATTCTCCTTTCTTAGAATTTTTCAGAAACTCTTCATCTTCTTTCTTTGAGAACCATGTCTCCAAGGTCGCCAAGAGATCCGCGAAGGGCAATGCGGCTGCGCCGAGTGGTTCTCCTCCTGCGGCAACGTCTTAACCAGTCCAGGAACCGATTCTGGGTGAGGGCACGTCTTAAAAAATAAAGACTTGAGCTTTAATTTGCGACGCTCAGACTTTTCTTCTGCCTGGGCGCATGCGCCTATGGCAACATACTTCTTTGAACATCCTTATGCGCCCACAGAAGTCATGCGCCAACACTATGGTATGCTATGCGCCCACATGTTGCCATATTTATGCACCCGTATGCCATCTGCATGTTATGTGCCAACGTACTGTTCGTGTGTCATGCGCACACTTGTTTATTTTGGGCGCATATCCCTTTGGGCGCATAACCCTTTTGGCGCATAGCCCTTTGGGCGTATAAGAGCCCTTCAGTACTTAGTTTTTCCTGCGGATTTTTGAGTCTGACTTTTTCTTTTATCTATGCAGTAAACATGTTTGTCCCGAAGCTTAGCGATATCTTGTTTGGTTTTGCTTGCCACATTCTCCGTACAAGCCTTAAAACCAACATGGTCAGCGATGTTCAGACAAAGATCAGTCATGACCAACCTACGGAATGGGCGATCACCATAATTGAACAAGACAAGACCTTTCTGAAGTGGATGATTAATGATGAGAAGCTCGGAGGGTCACGCTGTTGGAAGAAGTCGAACTTCCTATTCGGTGACAGTGTAGGATTCGAGGATGACACGATGATATGTCTGGAAGATCCTTTGGTAGTTAAGTTGAATGACCAAAGAATTGGGCCGCAATTGATGAAGCGCCAATACCCTCTGTCGGCGTTTGCTGATCTGGCTGTGCAGAGGCAAATGAAATGGGACCTGACTCCTGAACTTCCTGGGGTTATTTCTGGCAGGATCCAGTTCAATTCTGGTGACCGGAAGAAGGACACGTTCAAGTGTGTCAAGGGTTCCACATCCTACTCCATGAGGGGGCTGCAATCGTGTGTTATACTAAACGATGTCCCGACTGATCTTTATCCCTATGCTGCTGAGACTCTTTCCAACTTGTTGCTATCGAACAAGGAGTCATATCCGGGAGGGAAGATGCAGATGGAAGGCTGGAGACATTTTGTTCCGTTATAGAGTGACCTTACTAGATGGGTGCTCTCAATCACGAGGCCACGCTAAAAGTCGTCGGTCTCTTTTATGCCGCCAAGGCCACCCAATATGGTATCAAGGTTAACTGGCCGATGTTCGTTTTCTTGGAAGAGCTGTATAACCATCCTACGTGCCCCATCTTCACTCCGGACGGGGAGATGGGTATGGCTATTTACGAGATGCAGGCGGTATCCAAACTTTCCTGGGGGACGGAGCCGTATACAGAATACGTCCCCAGTGAGGTAGAAATTTTATACTTGGAGGAGGAGAGATCTGATATAATGAATATGTACAAAGAGTTACTTTGTCACTTTTTTATTTGTTACCTGATTACGAAGAAGGGTAAGACCGAGGGGTCCATTCCGCATACGAGGGCTTGGACCAACTATGTTTTCACCAGAGAAGGGGGAAAGGGCTTGGTCCATTCCGAAGATAGCGATGATCCTGAGAGAAATTCCCTGATTTATCATTTCTTCAGACAAGCCGAGTTCAAGATGTCAGAAAAGGCGGTGCTAGCCACTTTTCTGTTGGTATGGCTTCATGACTGCGTAGTCCCTGGCGGTTCAGGGACTGTTGAGAGAATCAGCCGGGGGATGATACTTTCGGCTGTAAGGCTGGCTTTTGGGCGCCCACTTGCTCTACTTTCATCGATAGTCTATGCCATTCAATGGGATTTGTGACATTTTGTTGTGCACACGATAACATTCGAGGGCAGGAAAGACTTTGCTAGGACTGAGTTACCCTTCCCTTATTTGATGGGGTGGCTGGTACTGTATTGTCCTAGATTGATGAACGCCGGGCAGATGGCAGATTCTTTGGCGGGAGATGCCTTCATTCGGAGCTTCAGAGACACGGATTAGACTATTACAGAGGTGCCTGCTTGTAGGAGGGCTTTGAGTTTTCTGCAGAATTACGAATTCTTCAGAGTATCGCCTCCATCTGGTAGTGGTTCCGCGGGAGAAACCCTAGTAGATGAGGGAGCACTCACTACTAGCCTTTCTATTGGAGTATTTTGTTGGCTCCAATCCATTAGGCCTTCCCATTTGGTATTTAGGAACATAAACCATGCTTTCCTAGAACCTTACTTGCCAAGCCGCTTTTCACGATAATTCGGCTACATCCAGCTTCTATTGGGCAATTCCAGTCCTCATCTCCAGTCGATAGGTAGTCTGATCGACGGGGCGCGTGCATGGGGCTACTAGAACGCTGGATGTACATGGGCAGTTTTTACCTTGCCCGAAGATAAACTCGATACCCACATGCTCTTTGCTGCTGCTAAGTTCTATATTCAGGTCAATACCCTTCCTTCTCGGTATGACCGTGAGCATAGGTTTATATCGGGGACCAAGCTTGCCCCGACCCTTGCTGATATAGGACGAGCACGTGCGATGGGGAGTAGCAGAAAGGAAGGCACCGTGCCCACAGTTGAACCAGTTGCAGTGCTGCATCAGAGAGTCGTTGTTGAAGAGTCTATCGTTGCAGCGCCTGGAAGAGAGGACACTGAAGAACCTCTTCCTACCATTCCTCATAAGAGGAAGGCTCCCACAGAGCTGGTGCTACGGCCAAAAAGAAAAAAGGTGGTTGTTTCTCGGGGGAGAAAGAAGGTTGCGGACGTGGGTGCCGGCTCGCCTCCTCCAAGAAGGTCTTCTCGGCAGACGGCGTTGCAGGCCGTTGCCATTCGGGAGGTAGATCCCTTCCTAGACTCCATAGCCGTTTTGGTCAAGCCTTTAGAAACTTTCTCACCTTTGCGTTTGTCTTTTGCACAGGACCCCGAAGTTGCAGCTGAGGCAGGTGCCTCCTTGTCTAAGGAGATGGACGTAACGACAAAGTCCCCTGCTCGTCCTCAACTGATGGATGGGGGCGGGTCTTCTTCGGCTGTAAGATTTAAGTGACGGTAAGATCAAGGCGAAGGCCTAGACCATGACGGCGATCAGAAGATCAGTTTCTCCTACGACATATCTGTGGGGGATATGTCTGTAATAGGAAATGCGATGAGAGAGTTGAACGAAAATCAAGTCCAATCGGCTCATCCTCTTGCGGGTATGTCATCTTTGTGCCTCTCTTTGGATGAGATTTTTCGACTTCGATTTTGTATGCTCCTCGTGAGGCTAACCACGACCGTATGTTCCCTTGTAGACAAGGAAAAGGAACCCCACGCGAAGATAGTCCCAAGCATTGGAAAAGGGACAGAAGTTTTTCCTTGCTCCTCTAAATCTGCTGCTACGGAGGGAGCTATTAGTGAGTCGGTATCGGCTACAGAAAGAGAGGTTGAGCAGCCTGCTGTAGGGGCCGTTGCAGAATCTGCTCCTGTTTTGACTGAGATTATGGAGGATATCAGGCATGTTGTTGTTCAGGGCCTTGATATTGTTCTTCTTGAACAATCAGGGCCTGCTCTTGGTTTCCCTGAAACGAAGGTTGATGGTGTAGTCCTGGCTGGAGTTGAGCAAGCCGAAGGTACGAAATTATAATTCTTTCGCATTTCTCTCCTTTTTTTTGGTTACTAACGTATATATATTTTTCTTTGTCAGGTTCAGCATCTTGTCAGGTATCCCTTCCTGGAGCAGAAGAAACTCTCCAAGCCTCCTCTCCGACGACTTCCACTGAGGATGACGAGATGGCCCAGGAAGTCGTCAAATCTTTCTACTCTGTGCTGAAAGTGAAGCTTCCTGGAGTCTTGAATCGGAATGCTACCTTCGGTCCTGTGAAGGCTGTTGCCGAATGCCATGTGGCAGCCCTCGAGAGCATTGTCGGCTATGAAGAGCGGGCCAATACTCTGAGGAAATTTTTGAATGACCTGGAGGGTCAGGTGGCCAGGTTCCAGGATACCAAACTTCGGAGCCCAACGTCGCTGTTCTGCGCAGAGGATGAGGCTTTGATGATGGCTCTTGCGGAGGAGAAGGCTACTTTCCAGGCAAGAAAGGACGCCCTTATTCGTAAGATCGACGAACTAGCTGACCAGTATGGTCAGTTCAACGCTGCAAGTGAGGCGCGTTCTGCCTCAAAGAACAGGCTGGCTGTGCAGATCACCGAGAGGTATAATCACATCGTGCAGATCCAGAACGAGATCGCCTAGCTGAAAGCCAACTTGAGGGCGACAACATCTGAACAGGAGGATTATCTGTCTCAAGCTACCATGACTGCCACCACTTCTGCCCATTTAGAAGAATAGCTGACGAAGTTGGAGGAAGAGCATCTGAGTTTGATCCTTTTCGAGGATGAAGATGCTCGTCAAGAAGAGACGCGCCGTCGAGCTACCGCGAAGTATGTGTAGGAGCGTAAAAAGTGCTTCAAAGAAAGGGTCATCTCATTCATAAGTGATCTGCTTTACGCATAGCAGAGCGGGTAATCTCTATACGTCCAAGACAAGGCTAATCGCTTTACGCCTAAACAGGCTGATGATTTTACACTCGGGTTTACACCCATGATTTTATGCCAAAGACAGAGCAGCCTCTTTACGCTGGACAAAGCTGTCAAATCTCGCATTTAATGCAAACTCTGACATGGAGATATTAATGATGGCATATATCACAAAGGGATTTGTTTTTACACAGAGACCAATGTTGTCGTTTAGTGTGTGGATTGAGCTACTTTACGCTCACACTACGGCTTCTTTTACGTACGAAGACTATACGAGCTTTTACGCTCAACAGCTGACGTGTGCGTAAAGTCTATTTGAGCTACTTTACGCTCAAGGTTATTTAACAACCACTTTACGCGGGAAGTGTATGTCAAGGCTATTTTACGCCTAATATACTGCTTTACGCTCAGAGTACATTGGGGCTATTTTTACGCCCTATTCTCTTCCACCAGCTTGGAAAGTGGTCTGCCTACGTGGCTTTCATGCCACTCTTCTCGAAGAACGTGTGTGCATGCATCCTATTCTTACTGAAATGATGGGACATATGTCAATATATACAGAGGTTGGCTTCGATCGTGGATGGCAGTTGTTAGCGTAAAGATGGAACTTCTGCTAAGTTTTTACGCACAAGAGCCCATGTCTATAAATAGACTTATTTTTCTCATAACACAAGGACAGAGACAGGAGAGAAGACAGAGATCAGAACTTAGAGATTTTGATTCTCCAGAGCATTCTTCTTCAACCTTTCTTTCAGAATAGAGTGAAGCAAAGCAGGAAAGCATTCGGCCTCGCCATCAGTGCCCAAGTGCGTCGATATCTTTCTGGTGATTTAGTTCTTCCAGTTGTTCTACTTCAAGCAGTGATCTTCATCATCATCATATGGTCCAAGGAACAAAGTGATCATTTATGAATCAGACTTCTACAACAATACTTCTCCAGAATCAAATTTGTACTTCTTGTATTTTTTTCTCGTTTTATTTTCAAAAGCCAATTCCTCCAAGGCATTTTGTTAAGTGAAACAAAAATGGTGACTCTGCTGGGGATGACCTTCTCCTCTGACGAGGAGGCAATTGCTCAATATGATGATGTTTCGGTCGGTTCGACCAAGAAGACTCTGGTTGTACACTTCGACCAGACTGCCTACGAAGAAATGCTCCGAACTGGGGGTGGTTCTCGCTGCTCCAATGTTCAAAAATCTCGCAAAGCACGAAAAGTTTGGATTCCTAAATCCAAAGTAGCTGCTGATCTCTCTGTTGCTTCTGATAGCAAGGGAATTCTTCCCACTCCTGTTGTAGGGGCTTCCGTTCGTAACGAGGCAGTCCTTACTTCGGCGTCTCTCTCTAAGTGTGACAATTTGTCTCCCGTCTATGACGGTGTAGATGATCGGGTTCCACGCCCACTGAGTAAGAACCAGGTTTTACGCCCACTGGGTAAAAACTAAGTTTTACGCTCAAGGCATAAGAATGAGTCTCCTATTTGTAATGTGGCAGATTCTAATGTTTCTTAGTGTAAAAATAAGTCTCCCGTCTGTGACGTGGTAGACACACACAAATTACGCTCCTCGCGTAAAACAAAATCTCCAGTCTGTGACGTGGTAGATAATCAATTTTTATGTTTTACGCGTAAAGGTAAGTCTCCTGTCTGTGACAGTGTAGATAAAATTCACAACGATGTTTGCACATCTAATGTGAATGTACCTAAACGCATACAGCGTAAAAATGTTATTGGTAAAACTTCTGTCCTACACCAACAATCTTCTTATACTGCTTTACACAAAGTACCAAACTTGCAAATCACGCGCCATGAAGATGGAGTCCTTCGTGCTAAAAAATCTCAAGATTTACGCACACAACTCCAAACGCGTAGAAATGTACAATTTGTTTCTGCGAATGCTGCTAGTAATCTTCTTTACACACAGGGTACTAAACGTTTTTCTGCCCCTAATGTGATAAAGAAGAATACTCCCTCCATTCCTTCTGACTTACGTGAATTGCTCATACAAAAGCGTAAGAATTCACAATCTCCGGTGACGCTCCCCAAAGAAAAACATCATTGTGAATATCACCAGGTTGTGATCAATTGTTGTTGTTCGGCTTCAAAACGGTCGATTTTTGATCGATTGAGTTTTTTGCTTCAACATCAAGCTGAAGACCAAGAAGATGAGCTGTCATATGTATCAGTCAACATGGCATCTCATAGTAACAAAGGACGGCATCCGAGACGGAACATGTCCCAAACTCCAGGTCAACAACAGTTCAACAGACTTCTTGATTCCTTTGAGGGAGTATATCAGAATACTCGATCAAGAAGACAAAGGCAATTACAGACTTCTGATTCAGAAGCTGGGGGTACTCAATCTTTTGAGTCAGATACCGATAGTGTGGATTCATACTTCTATACAAATCCTTCCGTATCTTCACGAGAGGTTGAATCCTATGCTATTGGAGATGAACCAGAGACGTCATCTGCTAATACAGAACAACATCTCACTACCGTTGAGCAATCACTGAAAGATATGCTTAACATGGTGCAAAGTATGTATCAGATAATTTTGAATCAGCAAACTACTCAACCGACGGTAATAATACCAGTACCAGTAGCAGCACAAACTCAAGATAGTCAAGGGGCTGAAATACCTTTGAATACTCAAGAGACGGCTGTTAATCAGAATTCTGCATCTCCAGATCCTATCATCCCTGAAGATGTACCACCTCCAGTGGGGGTTACGGTACATCCAACAACCATTCAATCAAATGTGCTTCCCCAAACCAATGAAGCCATTCAAGCAGTACGTAAGCTCAAAGCACAGTTTGAAGTTTTGAGGCACAAAGATCAACTCCAGAGGTTAGGGATCAAGTAACCTTATCCTCCTCATTGGAATGATGTACCATTTCTACCGAAATTCAAGCCACAATCTATGGTTTTGTTCGATGGAAAAGCATCTCCCAGTCAATATATCAATTACTTTAATATTAAGACTGTACACTTGCAGAAAGATGACGCTCTTCTCACTCGAGTGTTCACCGGGTGCCTGACGGGTTCGGCTTATGATTGGTATCGAAGTTTACCCGACAATTGCATTTCGTCTTTTGACGAATTTAAGGCAATGTTTCTCTTCCGCTTCTATGAAGGAGGCATGGACATGAACATGTCCTCCTTGATAGAAATCAAACAAAAGGAGAAAGAAGATACTCGGACGTTCATCGAACGTTTTCGACAGGCTACTTTAAAGATGCCTCCTGGTATGCCAGATTCAGCATTGATTGATACATGCAAGATGAATCTACGACCATCCATCGCTGTTTTCACGGGTTCCCAATTCTCAGAGTGGGCCTCGTTCATCATAGCAGCGGTTTCTGCTGAGACCAATGGTAGGTTGGCTCGTGAACATGGGATGATTTTTGCCTCAGATGATAGAGGAAAGAAAAGTAATCCTGGTAATAACCCCGGCAATCGTAATATGAAGGGGAAAGATACCCTCATGGTTAATCTTTCCAAGAATAAAACGATACCGAATAGTCAGGAATCTTCCAGGCCAAAGGAAGAATACTCTTTTGATGAGAGTGATATCCCAGGGATATTTCAGTGTCTGGTAAAAAGTGGCAAACTTCAGATTCCAGAGCCAAAGAGGCCTAATGAGGTGAATCTAACTGATAATCCCAAATATTGTATCTATCATAGATACATTAATCATCCTACCAGTGCTTGTTATGTCCTGAAGAAGAAAATCCAGGAGCTGATAAATGGCGGTGCTATCGCTTTAACCAATGATGACCATACGGTTACAACCAATATGGTTTCTCTTCAGTTTGGAGATTTTCCTCCACAGCAAGTCCCAGATAGAATTATCCCAATTTTAAAGGCGACGATGAAGATCGCGAATATCCCGCCTGCCAGAGAAGAAGATGTAGGATTGCTGCCGCTTACACTAAAGAATGGTGAAATCATGTGGGTACATCCTGACTTAGTGCCTGAGTTGGAAAGTGAAGATAAAACTTCAAAATTCAAGAAGGGCAAGAAAGTCAGAACCTGTAACATGATTTTCCATGTTATTCCAGATCCCGATGACTTGGATCACCTATGGGATGGCCTTTCTTTAGAAGATAGACTGAAAGGACTGAACATCTGTCCCCCAAGTCTAGCTCCTTCTACCAAGCTCAAGCTTACTCATCAGCAGTAGTTAGCCATAAATAGTGTTCCTTTATATCGGGCACAACAAGTCTTTGCTGCTTATGAAAAAGCTCCAACAGGGATTCTTCCTCGTATCCCGAATCTTTCTTCTCCTGTGGTTACAACGACACCTATTCTCCACTCTCCTGAGGTTACAGAAGGTCTTGCTTCTTCCTCTTCCTCTATTGGAACACCTGTCAAAAGTCTGCTGCCCACTCACTTGTATAGTCAATAATCTGTCCATCTCATGAAGAAGATGGGTTATGACTTTCAGAAGGCAGAAGGTTTGAATTATGATAAAGGAATAGGACTTCCTTTACAGATTCAAAGTCAAAATTGCACTCTTGGATTGGGTTCTGAAGCTCCTCATAACAATCCACACAAGAAGAAGGCTAAGAAAGGGAAGGCAAAATCCTGTAATATGGTACTTCCTTCTCCTGAATCTGAAGAAAAATCTTTTGCTGGTACAAGATCTGGAAAGGAGTACCATAAAGACCATGAGGGATCCTCCAAAGAAGCTGAAGACGTAGTGGAGACACTACCAACTCAATCCTCTTCTGTTCCTGCTAAACCTTCTGTGGTTGAACAGGGGAAACAGAAAGCAGTACGCTTCGACGTCCTATTGAAGTCTGCTTCCAGTCGTGGGGTAGTAATGAAGCCTTACAATTCGATATTCTAGCTCAGTTAGCCAATACTCCGGCTAGACTATCTATATTTGAGTTGCTTCGCCTTTCCAGAGAAAGCAGAGAGACTTTGAGTGAAGCTTTACTTCAAGCAGATTCATGCTTAGCTCAACTCAAGACTTCTGATAATATACCAGTGTCATGTCCACAATGTCATAGTATGATGGAAGCAATTCCCAGCATCATCTTTATATAAGAAGATATGCTGTTGAAGCATAACAGCATGACAGGCCTTTGTGCTACACCGGGTATATTGGATCCACTGAAATTGACAGGATTTACATTGATCCCGGATCCTCAATTAGCATAATTCTTCAGAGTATGCTAAGACCCCTGAGGATCCCTACTAGTGATTTGACTTACACTAGTACTACGATAGTCGGTTTTAACTCTGGCAAGAGCAAGCCATTGGGGAAGATTCGTCTGCAAATTCAGATTGGTGATCTTCGAACCATGGTAACTTTCTATGTTATCAACTCAGACGTCTCCTATAATATCCTTTTGGGGAGACCGTGGATTCATGAGCATAATATTGTACCTTCAACTCTCCACCAATGCTTCAAGTATGTGGATTCCCAAGGAGTTGTGAAAACTGAGTTTGCTGATATCAATCCCTTCAAGGCTGTCGAAGCCTATTTTTCTGATTCAAGGCTTTATAAATAAGAGCATGTGAAAGAGATATCAGATATGGCTGAAGATCAATCACCTACCGAGGATCAATCTATTAATGAAGATCCGCCAGAGGAGCAACCTTTGAAGATCATAGTCAAGGGACGAATCCAATCCCAATCTGTCAATGATCAACCTCTGATAATCAAGGTTAAAGAAAGAACTTAAACTTCATTTGAGGAATCAACAAATATTCCTGCTAAAAGCTAAGTTCAACCTTTCATGATCAAGGTCAAAGGACGTACTTCTTGTACGAATGATCCAGAACCACCATTGATTGTCAATCTTGGCAAATCTACGCAGAAGACGGATAATGGTCCACTGATGATTAATCCGAGGCGTAGCAGTCAAATCGTAAATGATGTAAATATTGATCATTATGTACTTTTTGACATCAATGAAGATTTCCTTTTCGAGTATATGGCTGTCAAGTTTATCGAAAGAATGACTTCATCTTCTGATAATCAAAGTCATCGATATAAAGACGACATCGAGCCAGAAAAAACCTTATACATCGATCATAAGGAAAATTCTTTCCCTCCTCATATAGATGTTGGACCTTCTGTTCAAAGGTTCCTAACATCTTCTTCTTATCTTCTACCTGTGGCCGCTTCATCACAAGCTTGCGTAACTTTTAGACGTCACGAAGAATCTTACTTCGTGGTTCCGTCTGATAAGAAAAACAAGCGCCAAATTGTGTTTGGCCTGGCTAGAAATATCCCTGTTGCTCAGGCAGATGAGCTTAAGGATAAAGACAAGGGAAGAATCCGAATTGACAAGTATAGTCAACAATCTATCAAGATTATCCAGAACATGGGATATGACTTGAAGACTATGCAAGGTCTCAATCAAGGCAAGGGTAGACGACTACCATTATATGGCGATCCGTTTTACCAAAAGACTCGTCATGGGTTGGGATATGATCCGTCCCACATGTTTTATGACGATATACAAGAAGAATTCTCTTCTAGCTCTTTGCAATCATCGGATCCAGAAGAAGTCCAATCCATTGAAACTGATATGTCTCGTTCCTCATATGATGAATCTAGACAAGTATTTTCAGTTAATATGGTTCAAACTGATGGTGAATCCGAGCTATTTGAAAATATCCCTTGAGCTACCATCGGTTCATTTATTTCTCTCATATATATCTTCAACGACATTGTCTTCTTAATCCCCAGCTACCAAAGTTTGGTTAAGCTGATTACTTGTCTCTTTGGAGAGGGATTTTTGGTATATAAAGTTGGATTTATTATTTATCATGTTTTCATAACCTCTGGATAAATACTAAATCCACCTTCATTTCTTATCTATCATGTCCATTTGACCCCTGCATAGATATTAATCTACTTTTCTTTGGGTTCCTACATACTGCCATGTTCATATTACCTCTGATAGTATTGTACACTCTAAACAGAAAACAAGATTATATTATCTATCATGTTCATATTACCTCTGGATAGATATAATATTTTGAGTTTAGAATCATATTCATATAACCTCTGATGAGTATTTTCTATCTCATACAAAACAAGATTTCATTATCTATCATGTTCATATTACCTCTGGATAGATATAATATGTTGAGTTTAAAATACTTATCACGTCCATATTACCTCTGATAAGTGCTTTCTACCTCTTACCTATTGTTTAAATTTCAAATAAACAATAGGATCACAAAATAAATCTTTCATTCTGGTGGAATCACTACAGAATGAATAAGACAAAAAGATGACAAAACACTCTCTTAAGGTGGAATGGAAACATCTTGGAGCAACTTCTTTAATTCTTCCAGCCGTCTGCCACGAGAACTCATAACCTTCTTGGTAGCCTCTGTACGTCGAGCTTCAGGAGTGCAAATACAGGAAAGTTCAGCAAAGGTGATTATCAAATTGTCCTTGGCTTCATCAAGGGTTCGGATGGTCGACTCAGCCCTAAAAGCTTGTTCTTCTAAAATTGAGCTTTGGGTGAGGTGCAGATTTCGAGCATCGATCATCTTCTCCCTTTCAGCCTTCAAGCAAGCTAGCTCTGCCTCGACTTCGCAGATTCTGTCATTCTTGCTCAGAATATCTATGTTCAAAGCATCATAAGCCACTCTGTGACCATACAGTGCAGGTTTTATGCCAGTCAAAAAGGCTTTCTCTTTGGCAACCTTCAGACTGTGTTCATGGAGAGCTGTATTATATGTAGTCTCTCGAGCAAGATAATCAGCTGTTAAGGCTTCATACTCCTCCTGAATGAGGCCTTCAACAGTCTCATTTGATAGCTTGAGATATTCTCCAATCGGCTCCTAAAGGTCCTCCACAATTTTCTCCAATGTGGCAGCTCTCTCAACATCATTGAACATGGCAACATTCTTGATAGTCAGAGCCATTGCCGTCTTCAAAATCTCATAGCTGAGACCTTTATTCAGGACCATCTTTATCAAAGTTGCCAGAGTTTTATAAAAAGTTTCAGTATGAATCTCAACCAGGAGATTCATCTCTACGCTGGAGCTAGGTGTGGCGGCAATATCTAATAAATCTTTTCTTTGGAGATCGGAAGCAGATGTGGTTGGCATGACAGTAGGATGAGACGAAGTCGTTGCTGTTACTGCCGTCATAGCCAATTGATTCTCAGAAGTTTCGGGGATTGTATCTCCAATATCTGCAAATATTATTGGTGTAGAAACAAGCTGAGATGGAGCCATTGTTGTTACTGCTGCTTGGTTTCCAGGGTTTTCAGAAGCAATGTTTTCAATATTTGTCACTCCAGCCGTTTCTGGAGTTCTGGCGGCGGTAATGTTGGTGGGTATGGTGACAACTACAGGAGCTGATTCAGATTCTGGCATTGGCTTATCAGAAACTGGTACTGGATCAGTAACGACAGTGGAGGATGTTATTATAATTTCCCCAGTTTCTGTTGGAAGTTTGAGCATGCCTCCAGTATCTTCTTCAACTGATTATTCTGCAGGATTTTCCGCTGCTTCAGTTGTGGTGAGACTCTCTACAGCTGATTCTTTGTTCAAGTCTGGTTCTCCTCCAGCAGCTCCATCATCACCTACAGTAGGGTCGACTGTAGTCTTCTCTTTGTGTTGGTCCTCAGCAGGAGAGGACACTTTAGATTGTGTTTGTTGTGCCACAAATGATAGAGGATGTTCTTCTTGAGGCTCCATCTCATGCTTTTGCACTTCTCCCTCCTCGACGTCCGCGTCTTCTGAAGAAGAAGATCCCTCTTCAGATTCCTCATTTTCCTCATAAATGTCTTCTTCTTGAGGAGGAGCTACAGGCTTTGGTGCGATTATGACATCTGCAAAACGAACATAATAAGTTAGTATACAAAATCATGATATATAATTCCGTATAGGTTTTGTATATACTTGGAATATGTGCATTTTTTTAAGATATGTATCATAATCACCATCCCAGTCATCATCCTCAAAGTCAAGAGCCGGTTCGTCTGATGGAATGCGATCTTGATCAGCAGTGGATGCAGTAGTAGTACCCTCCGTAACTTGTGCCTTGGACGGCAAAGATAAATGGAGTAAGGTGCTAAGACGTCCAGGAGACAAAAGTGTTACAGCTCCTGATCCAACTATCGGTGGTGGGGCTGAAGATCCTTCTCCAGGATGGATTGAGGAAGAACCGACAAGAGGATCTTCTTCAATCAAAATGTCCTCTTCTAGAGTGTGGGCTCTTGGTTTGGAAGGCCCTTTTGTGGTAGACCTCTTCCTCTTTTCTGGAGTTTTCGTTGGAGATGTGACGGCTGCACTTTGTTTTCTTTTTCGGCCTTTGCCAATGATGATAGGTTCTGCAGCTGGTTCTCCAACTCCTGTTGGGATAACTTCTAAAAATGGATTGGAATGCCAGTATCGTCAGGGATGTCTGCTGGTACCCTGACCTGCTCCTCAATATCTCCTTCTTTAGGCCACCTCAGACTACCCCTCATATTATAACCGTGGGCAAAAGAACAAATTGAAGCGTAAAAGTGGGCATACGTATGGAGTATACGTAGTTCTGTAGTACTGGTGGCGGTCGAAAGTTCTAAATTTAGCACCAGTCCGAGCAGTACCGAAATACCTCCAACCCCTAGCTCCGTCAAGTAATTTCCCATAGTGACAGAAATTAGTCAAAGGATTACCAACATGAAGTTGGTCGTACCCAAATTGGCGAGCAAACCTACTGGGTAAGTATGGTTCAAACGCACAATTATCTTCATTTTTGTACATCAGATGAGAAGGTCTGATGCACTGAAGCCATCTAAAGACTAACTGTGGCAATACAACTCTTCCTTCAACTTCATCTTCAAACTGAACACCGAAGCAATCTGTTGGAACTTGCGGCCGGGTACAGAAGAAGTTCCAACCATAAGAATAGTTCAGAACTGCTCGGGTATCCGCCACAGTCGTAGCGATCCATGTAGCTTTGCTGAATTTTTGGAGGAAGACCTCCGCATCATCACCTGGGCCTGGCGGTAACAATCTGCAGTTATGATGCAACAGCCAGCCCATCAGATAAGTGTAGGGCATTTCTACTCTAGGGAAAACATTCCGATGAGGAGCATTGTTGATTAACTCCTCGCCGAAGGTCCTTAAACCTGCATTTATTCGACACACCATGGCTGACAGCAGATTAATCCTGACTTTAAAAACCAGACGTACTGTCGGCCATAGCACACTATGGTAGATTCTGTCAACAGTACCAATACCCGGTACAACCCATCTTCTCAACCATAAAGAAAGAAAGCCTACCAGCAAAGCTCTCCGAGAGATTTTCTGACTACCATATCTAAGGAAGCTTAAGGCTTCAGTTCCGGCAGGAAATTCCCTAGTCTTCGTAGACAGATATTTATTCGGGAATTTGTAAGTAATCATGATATCCCGAACTTTGTTAGAGGGGATTGTCGAATCTATGTTGATTACTGGAGCTTTGTTTTCTGAAACCTTTCTTTGTCTTCCTTGGATATCTTATCTTTATGGAAGAAGAGATAAGTCGTCTACTTGTTGATATACGCCAAATGGGATGTACTTTCATGCATCGTAGTACAAATCAGTTAGTGACACATCAATTCTTCGTATACCTCGATTAACTGAGGGTTAACTCCTCTGATCTCAGCAAGCTCCCTGTTGGAGGGAACGTATTCTTCATATAGGGCTTCCTCCATTAGCAGCTTCGAGATAAACTGTATCTCATGAAGGGCAAGACCCATTTCACCTTTCGGGGTGGCAAAAGTTCCAGTTGAACTTATATATATCTCCATCAAGGCCAAAAATAAGTTTCCATTCGGAGGAATACCCCGACTGGTGGAAGCTACCGCTTCATACAAGCCAATATCTTTCAACTCTGCCTCAAAGTTCTTCATCATCTAAAGACTTATCTGGATCAAACTCTGGTTGAATGGAGTCAACCATCCTGGCAGTCTGGGGTTTGTTTGGGGATATAATACAGCAGCCCTCATAAATTTGTTGACAAACATCTGGGTTTGTACTGGCTGTATCAAACCCGAATCTTTGCTAGGATTAGAGCCTGGCATAAGGCCAAAGATAGAAGTAACACCTCCATTGGGAACACTAGCAAAGTAACCCATATCATTGGCACGCTCTCTCTTGAAAACAATTCTACTCGGTCGTCCATGATTGCTGGGAGTCAAATTCCACAACATTTGTCGAGGATGAGTAGCATGGACGAATGCTGACAAAGGATAGTCTCTGTCCATATCCGGAAGATACATGGCTCTATCTCCAAATTTGAAAACCCAAGACTCCTTTTTGGGGTGTGTCTGGGATTTATAATCAATGGCATCTCCAAACAGAAAGGCTGGTTTTGCGAAGTGTTGTCCATCTAGTGAACTCAACAATTCCCCATTTATCATGGATAGCAACATCCTATCCCCTTGAGCTGCTATCAACTGAGCCCTTTCTTTAGGGTAATCTGGGTTGGATTGGGGAAATCGGACATGAGACAGATCCTCCAGATAATTTGAACCCAACATGCCGACCGAGGAGGCAAAAACTTCTGCGAGAGGGTGAACTTGCAAATCCACTGACAGAAGGACAAAAGAGATTAAATTAGTTCGAAGTTTTTTATGATTGAAGATATTGACTTTTACGCTTACTAAAAGTTGATAAAAGTTTATGAAGTCTGTGTTCTACAAAGTCTCTCAGTGGTTGATGAGTTTTACGCTACCACATAGTAAAGTGAGCGTAATATAACTTTTTACGCTAGCATGTATGAACATGAGCGTAGTTAAGTTTTACGCTAGCACATTAATTGTGGGCGTAAATCCAAATTTTATGCTGACACGTGTAACGTGGGCGTAATATTTTTTTTTATCTTTTACGCTAACACGTACAACATGGGCGTATGTTGTTATTTCAGTTTTTATGCTAACACGTACAACGTGGACGTAAAAAGCTAAAAGTTTTCTTCTTCTTCCTCGACGGATTTTTTTTGTTTTTTTTTCAGCCAAAGAATAGGGTTTTACCCATCATAGGCGGAGCTACGACCGGGTTGAGATTTCGTTGTGGCGTTGATGACTGAGTAGGGGTTTTCACATGATCAGCCGATGACGAATCAATGGCAGGTTTCTTTCCCTTGCTACCGGCGGCGGATGATTTCTTAGGAGCCATCAGATCAGAGTTTCGAAGAAAGAAAGGGCAAAGGAATTCAAGAAGATGAGTAAAAGTGTTTTCTCTCTCTGAAAAGACCTATTTATAGAGAGATTCAAAACCGACTGTTGGATATCCCTATAATTACGTCGACTGTTGGACATCCCCGCTTTTACGCGGATGACGGTTGCGTATCCCAAATTTTACGCTGGCAGATCAAATCTCAACTTTTACGCTTTTGTTCAAAGTGTTTCAAATTTTGGAGATATTTGAAAACTTTGAAGGGGGTCTTGTAGGAGCGTAAAAAGTGCTTCAAAGAAAGGGTCATCTCATTCATAAGTGATCTGCTTTACGCATAGCAGAGCGGGTAATCTCTATACGCCCAAGACAAGGCTAATCGCTTTACGCCTAAACAGGCTGATGATTTTACGCTCGGGTTTACACCCATGATTTTACGCCAAAGACAGAGCAGCCTCTTTTACGCGGGACAAAGCTGTCAAATCTCGCATTTAATGCAAACTCTGACATAGAGATATTAATGATGGCATATATCACAAAGTGATTTGTTTTTACACAGAGACCAATATTGTCGTTTAGTGTGTGGATTGAGCTACTTTACGCTCACACTACGGCTTCTTTTACGCACGAAGACTATACGAGCTTTTACGCTCAACAGTTGACGTGTGCGTAAAGTCTATTTGAGCTACTTTACGCTCAAGGTTATTTAACAACCACTTTACGCGGGAAGTCTATGTCAAGGCTATTTTACGCCTAATCTACTACTTTACGCTCAGAGTACATTGGGGCTATTTTTACGCCCTATTCTCCTCCACCAGCTTGGAACGTGGTCTTCCTACGTGGCTTTCATGCCACTCTTCTCGAAGAACGTATGTACATGCATCCTATTCTTACTGAAATGATGGGACACATGTCAACATATGCAGAGGTTGGCTTCGATCGTGGATGGCAGTTGTTAGCGTAAAGATGGAACTTTTGCTAAGTTTTTACGCACAAGAGCCCAAGTCTATAAATAGACTTATTTTTCTCATAACACAAGGACAGAGATAGGAGAGAAGACAGAGATCAGAACTTAGAGATTTTGATTCTCTAGAGCATTCTTCTTCAACCTTTCTTTCAGAACAGAGTGAAGCAAAGCAGGAAAGCATTCGGCCTCGCCATTAGTGCCCAAGTGCGTCGATACCTTTCTGGTGACTTAGTTCTTCCAGTTGTTCTACTTCAAGCAGTGATCTTCATCATCATCATATGGTCCAAGAAACAAAGTGATCATTTACGAATCAGACTTCTACAGCAATACTTCCCCAGAATCAAATTTGTACTTCTTGTACTTTTTTCTCGTTTATTTTCAAAAGCCAATTCCTCCAAGGCATTTTGTTAAGTGAAACAGTATGAAGTCGAAGTCGCGGCTCTAAGAGACAACATAAACCGCCTATGTATCCCGTAGATTCTTTGTAACCTTTTTTTCCAGCCGTCATGGCTCTTGTACCTTTTTTTTGTCTCTTGATAGACGTTCAAGTACAAAATAAGGAATATTTTCAAAATGAATGTGGCTTTATGAAATATCGGTGCTAGAGGTAATGTGGACGTAACATGGATATTTCTGGTGGGTATTCCTCTGGGGAATTTTGATGTGGACCTATTATCCATTTTATATTCAAGTTTATTCGAATATAGATAATAAGTTGAATGAAACTGCTAGTAGAGGTAATATGGACGTAATAGCATAGGATGTTCTATATCTGAACATTGGTAATATGGACATGGAAAGATATATAACATTAGGTGGAAGTGGATAGTTCAGAGGTGATATGGACGTGATTATCCTTGATGAATGCTTTGCTCAGAGGTTATGTGGACATGGCAAAACATTTAATCATTCCACTGGGGAAATAATTATCGAAAAACAATTCAGAGATAATAGGGACGTGTCTTGTTTTCGTCAAACCGAGTTTAGACAGAGTCAAAAATGGGAATGATTCTACTGGGGAAATTTTTTAAAGGACCTATTATCCAGGGCATATTCATGACTCTTGAAATACGGATAATAGTTAGATAATTTTTCGGATCATATAAACATCGTACTGTATATTTACATGACTGAACACATGTGAAAAAAAAAGGTTACACATAGTATTTCTTCAGAAAATTGCTGTTGATAGGCATCATGAGAAAGTTACCATCGGGCTTGGTTAGTTGGTACGTACCGTTATAATACACTGATTCTATGATGAAAGGACCTTCCCATTTAGGCTGGAATTTTTCTTTTGTTTTGTGCGTCATGACTATTGGTCTTCGTACTGCTAAGACCAGATCGCCGACTTAGAAGATCCTTTCCTTCACTTTTTTATTGAAGGCTCTGGAAAGGCGTATTTGGTATAGCTCAATGCGCTGCTGAGCTAACAAGTATTTTTTGTCTAGTACTTCGAGCTCCTGGAGTCGCAGACGGTAGCTTTCTTCGGTAGTCAACTCGCTGGCTAAGGCTACTCGAATAGAAAGAATCTAGATTTGTAGAGGAAGAACTGCTTAGCTCCCATAAACCAGAGAGAATGGCGTACTGCCTGTTCGAGTCCGGACCGTTGTATGATAGGCGCATAGACATTCACCGAGCTTCTCATTCCAATCGTGCTTGTTCGAAGAAACGAACTTCTTGAGATGTTTTATGATGGTTTAATTGAAGGATTCTGCTAGCCCGTTAGCCGCTGGATTATAGGCAGTAGAGGCTACGTTCTATATTCGATTCCTATCACAAATCGATAGAATGCATGGCTTGCGAACTGTGGACCATTATCATGGATGATCCTGCGAGGTAGGCCGAAGCGGTAGATGACGTGATATTTGATGAAACTGATCATGTTTGACGCCTTCACTTCGATAAGCGGTATAGCTTTCGCCCATTTGGAGAAGTAATCAGTTATGGCTAGGATGAACCGATGTCCTTTTGAGGATGTGTAAAACCCTTAAATTTTTACTATATATTTTTTAGTACTATTTTAATTTTGTACGTCGCGTAGTCGTATTGTACAGTGCGCACAAATTACGTTTATTCGTGAATGCTCGACGAGTACGAATATGTGCGAGCGTACATATTTTTGGAAAAATATTTATTTTAATATTTATTTGTATTTATATATTTTTAAAATTATGAAAAGTATCGTATCGGGATGGCCGAATCTTATTATTATTTTAATTTAATTATAAAAGTCTAGCTTATTTAATAGTGGCAATTTAGAATTACTATTTGATGCAAATATTCTTAACATGAGGTGCATAAATTTTTATTCATATATATAATTTCATTTTCAAAATTATTATATTAATATTTTATTATTCAAAAGATATTTAAAAATATTATTATTTTCGAAATTATTATTATTGATATTTTTGGAAAATATATTTGAAATTTATTGTGGCCATTTTAAAATCTCGAATTAATTTTATGGATTTAATTTAAATAGTTAAAGGATAGAATTGATACATAAATTGAGTTTAGATTATCTAGTTTTAAATTAGATTTTAATTTGAATTTGGATTTGATTGGGTTTAAATTAATTCTAATGATTATCCAACTGGGTATTCCCACCTCCTATAAAAGGAGAGGTACTCCTCCATAATTCTCAACCATAATTTCTACCCCATTGTGTATCGTGTCCGTGTCCAGATCATATCCACTATATTCTTCTAGTACACATACATGGTTCTTCTCGTGTCCGACATTCCAGACAGCTCTCCCCATCACATTCGTCGTATCGAACATTCTCCGACACGACACGAGTCCTAATCCTATTCGGTTCCCCCACCACACAAATCCAGCATCCCGGCCACCTGTCTTCATCATCTCAGCATCACCCAGACGCCCCACCATCATCGACAGACCACCATCACCACACCTGACCCCGTCTTCGTCACTGCCACCACCCGAATAATACCACCACCTCTACCACCGTGTCCGACCACCGTCGTGTTCTCCAAATCAAACCATCCCCATCACAACATAGCAGAGGAGAAAAAAACCCGCACCTGAGCGCCGCCGAGCTTCGCTTCACCTCCGCCCAGACCCCGTCCGCGCCTCCGTGCCAATATCGCACCGCCTCCGGCGCTGCTGACCGCCGTCGACGAGCCACCGTCGACGAGTCTCCGCAGCCAGCAGCTCCCTCCGTCCAGATCTGGCGCCTACATGACGAGTGGGCCGCTCCGCGCCACTCGTGGCGAGCCCGGTAGTCCCTCGGGCCGCGGCACCACCGCACTAGACCGCCGACGCTCCTCTCCCTAGGCGCTGACAGCCGCGGCGCCACCGCCGAGACCGCCGCGGCCTCCTCCATCCGACTTCACCGCAGATCCACACCGCTCCCCGCCTAGCGCCGCAACCACAGGGCCGGCCGACCTCTGAAATCCGCCGCTCCGCGTGCCGACGCCTGGGCACCGTGCCCTGCCTGCCGGCCACCGACCCCATCAGCCGCCGATGAAATCCCGCTCCTCTCCTTCCTCTTTTGTAAGTCTCTGATTTTTTCTCTTTCCTTAAGAAAGAATGGGTGCAAGTGTTGTAAAGTAATATTAAGTTACAGTTTTTTTAGGATTCTTTGTTAAGTATTTTACTGATCTTATCATCATCACTGTTACTATTATTATTATTATTATTATTATTATTATTATTATTATTATTATTACTATTATTATTATTATATTATTATTATTATTATTATTATTTATCTAAAAAAGTGTCAATTATTTTATCATTTATATATTATTATTAATATTAGTTGTTGTTTGGTTAAGTGTTATTATTTCTATTATGATTATTTTCTAGCAAAATTTAAGGTTAGTTTACAACAATAAAATATTCTTCTAGATTATATCTGCTACCTATAAACATATATATTTTGAAAAAGATATGGTTTTTTTTGGTCTAAAATGATTTGGTAATATTCTTCAAATATTATCTAAAATATATTCTAGTATTCTCCTTAAGATTCTATTTTTCCAACTTATAGTAATTATGCCTAAAAATGATTTAAGATTTTAGTATTTTCCAAAAACAAATCTAGTCGTAAATTTATTATAAATATTTTCTAAAAATAAGTTATAATTATTTTGCAAATTTCCTTGTTGATTATTATCGTCGTTGATCATGACTAATCCCATGTTTCTATTTTCTCGCGATTTGGACCACTACATCGACCATGGCTATTGGACTATTGAGACATGTCAGAAAACACCGTACCACACCAGGCGACCCATCAGGCAAGATACCTTGCCATTATACTGTTTATTTTTGTTGCATTTTATTTACATATCACTGTTCATTTATTTTTAGTTCTTGATTACTGTCTGCTCAGTGATATTAGTTGTACCTTATTATTTACCTTTGATTGCATATGGACTTAGAGTTAAGGGACTACCACTAGATTAGTGCATTGCATAAACTTTGACACTGTTGTGCCACGAGATGTATGAGTTATGAGTAGCATATAGTCTACGGACTTGCGTGTTGGCTGATCACTGATGCGTACAGGACGTGCGTTAGGTCTAACTGTCAATAGTTGTGTGTTAGAAGACTTGACGGTTAGTAGTGTTACTTGGTCGTGGATGCGACATGATAGGTACATTGGGTGGGGAGAACATTTTCTTGTCGTATGGACTTCGATTGCACTTCCCCTATAACCCGGAAGCTCCGCTGGAGATACGGGTATGAGCCTCTCAGGTTGGCCACTGTCATTTTTGAAAGTCATGCTCTCGGTCACTGGTGCCCAAGTGGGGACTATACTAGATCCCATTACAGCCAGGGCTCATGCGACGAAAGGTTTGTTCTCACTGCATGTTCACTTTAGTTTGGTTAGATTACCTTATTGTGTCTTGTCACTTTCTTTGATTGTGGCATGTTTTATATTCAGTATTTATATGGCATATTTATTGTATCTTGTTATGTCCCTCTGAGGACCTGGTTATCTCGCCAGGTATGTGTTCTTGTCTTTCGCAGGTGTTCTAGCCGTGGCCATGATCGTCACTATTTCTTCGAGGGTGATTGCGTTTTGATCGTCTTTGCTTCGCCCGCCAAACTCATTTTTTATGTACTTTTCCTTACTTGTTGGTAGTAGATTTGTCTCCGCCCAACGATTGTATACATGACAAATTCAAAATTGCCTTTATATCATTATTTATCTTTGTGGATGAGATTTAGTACCGTGTTTACTGTATTTTACAGCTTATGTATATATACGAGGGTCCATATACTTCGTATGTATATAGCTGGCATGATTACGTTCAAGTCCTACGTATTTTGGGACTGGGGCGTTACATGTTTTTGTGGTGGCCCATGCAGGTCTAGTTTGCCATTTCGGTTACATGATTGAACCAAACGGACCTGCAATATAGGATTAGAGTTAGAATCTCATCCACCTACTTGACATCCTTTCTTGACTTCAAATTCCGAACTCTCGTTCGACCTCCTTGATTTGTATCTTGCTTGACTCCTCCTACCGTAAATTCTTAGTTTTATGTTTAGTAAGATGACTACACTAGTATATACCCATAGGTTAAACACATGGCTAGATGGATTGCATTGACAATTAGTATGCACTGGGGTTTTATTTGAGTTATAAAGGCCTTTATTTTCCTAGAAGTAAGATTTAAGGATTAGTTAATTTCAAGTTGGGTAGTAGCATGTTAACGCCTTCAATGGATAGTTGGAATTTTATTTTGCTATTACAAGGTGGTATACACAAGAGGACAGCTAGATCGCGAAAACAAATTTATGATTTATGTTTTTTTTGAAATTGCAAAATAGTTTATGATTTATTGGGATATGAAATCGATTGGAAAACATTTTTAAATTGTGACATATGATTTACGTTGAGTTCAAGTATTGGATTGTAAAAGTTTTTAAAGAGTTTTAAATTATAAGAGAATATGGAGGGTTTAGGATTTATGGTTTATTAGAGAGCTTGAGGTTTTAAATGGATTCTACGATTTACGAATTATAAGTATTAATTTTGAGCTTGAAGAGATAATGGTAAAAAAAATTTGTTTGAAATATTTTTGGAAGATATGAAATCGACTTTGAAGGAAAAATTTAAATATTTAAATTTGCTCATATGATCTATGATATATAAAGTTATTTAGATTTCAAGTTTAAAGCCTTGATTATAAATATTTAGATTTTGGTGAAAAAAAATAAATAAATCTTGGAGAGTAGTTGTGACTTATGGGAAGCTAGAAGGATATAGAATTAAATTCGAAAGATATTTAAATGTTTCATTTTGTAGTATGAAATTTGGTTGACAAATTATTAAATGTTGAGTTTAAGGTTTGGAGAAAAAAAATTTTATTCGAGTTGCGTTATACAAGGGTTGTTTCGAGATTGACTAGAGATTTAAAATTATGATTAAAGTTGACAGTCTAAGATAATTTTGGTGAAGTATCTTGGAAATTTATTGAGGAACTTTCGAGGAACTTGAAATTTTTTTAGATCATATATTGGTGAAGGACCAAGAAACAAGTAAGGTCACCCTAGTGAGATAGAAGTATTCTACATTAGATTGCCATGCCACCTATGATTATGATATTGCATATACACAAGTGTAATTAGTCATCGACCAAATCGATGAACATATCTTTGACTTACTCGACCTTTCCTCAAATCTAGAACTTTAATCGTGACCATCTAATTGTTTGAAACTTAGAAATGATTAGAACCATCCCCTTGACCATACCCTTATCAATGAGACTATTCTCTCTCTAGAAACCGTGCCTCTAATATATCTTAACTTGATCTACGAGATTTCCTGAATTATCCTTAATTCGTGCCTTAACCTTTTATTTATGTGCATTAACAAGTACCTTATAAAACCCACTTTCTATTTTGATCATTTGGCATTCCCCATCGTGATTTTGATATTTGGAGCACAACACTAGACTTTTCCTTCCAACAAATTTCACATACAAGACCTAGACGAGCTCACCTTCGTGTAGGTATATCATGTCTCACTAAAATACGTCTCCTTGTACTCTATTTTTATGGTACGACTTTCGGGCCATAAAGACTAACTATAACCTATACCATGGTGCCGATATATTTTGGCTATACATTTGGACTTAATCACGACTCAAATCTTCGGCCTGATGGCAATCTACTAAATCCGTTAAATGCTTAACCTTGTGTTTTATCTTGACTGCCTAATTCTTGTCATTTTATTTTTGTATTATCTTGATTTACTTAGACTCATAACACCTTATACTCTTCATGCAATATTAGCAACACTTACTTTTCTCCCTTCCAATTAAAATTGCTTACTCATATTTTACTATGATTTCTCCGTTGTTTATGCAACCTTGTTCCTTGTTTGATTCCCTTATGCGAAATAAAATTTGATCATGACAATCTTGGGCTAGTAGAGGTTAGATTGGAGAACCCCACAACATGGATGAATAAAAAAGTGGTTAAGATAATTATGAGATTATGAGCTATAGGTGGGACATAAATGGAAATGTGCAATAAATCCGAATCAATGAAGCAAGGAATGATATATTGTGTTTTGATGAAACACTCAAGGATAAATAGACTTCTCGGATTTAAAAATTTTGTTTTAAGGTAACTATATATCGAGTGGAAAATCTTCTAAAGTGTTGGTGGTTTAAGAACCAAATAAATATATAAAATTTAGGGATGCAAATTTTTGGATAAAGGCAATATTGACGTTATGATGATATTAGCTTTCAAGGATGACCAATTGTTGAAGAAAGAAACATTTACATATTTGATTAAGTTCTAAGATGATCATGAATACGAATTTAAGATGAGTTTCAATTCTACCATCAAAGAGATGAGATGGTTGAATTCAAATTTTCGAGAGAGACTAATGAATATTTTAGAAAAAATTTCAATTATGATGATAAAAAAATTTAGTTATGAAGGTATACTGTTAGTTTTCGAGATTTATCAAACATTAAAGACGAACTTTTATTTTGTCATCTATGGATGCATGGTATATTGACCAATAGATACGAATTTGCAGTAAAGAGAATTTCAATTTCTACTTGAGCCAAATTGGTTGAAGGTTTGAAATTTTTTTAAGAGGGAAATTATAACTTGGGAAGATATATATATGTGAGCTAGTATAAGGGAGATTTATGGATTCAAAATTTGAGACTATCGAAAATTCTATGACGAAACAGAGGAAATTAGAGTACATTTAGAATCATATTGGTTTTGTTTAAGGGAACGTGGAACGGAAATTTTTTTTGGAAAGAACGATTTATGATAAGAGAGATTTCATGAATAGTGACGATATCAAGGATTAAGGAGTTTATTACCTACTTATGAGGTTGCTTTTTTTTAGGTTAATGTTAAGGTTGATCGAACTTAGTCATTGAATGATTGTCATGATCAAAATCTAAAACCACCAAAATTTTTAGTCGATCAAATGACATATTGCCATTGAAATGTCGTTTCATTCTCGTCAAACAATTGATTGCCTTTTTGTTCAATATGAATCAAATTCTTATCGATTATACTACTTCTATCTCCTTCGTCCAACCTATCCTAAGCTTTCCTAAATTTCGAGGACGAAATTCTTTTAAGTTGGGTAGGATGTAAAACCCCTAAATTTCTACTATATACTTTTTTGTACTATTTTAATTTTGTACGCCGTGTAGTCGTATTGTACAGTGCGCGCAAATTACGTTTATTCGTGAATGCTCGACGAGTACGAATATGTGCGAGCGTACATATATTTGGAAAAATATTTATTTAAATATTTATTTGTATTTATATATTTTTAAAATTGTGAAAAGTATCGTATCGGGATGGCTAAATCTTATTATTATTTTTATTTAATTATAAAAGGCTAGCTTATTTAATAGTGGCAATTTAGAATTACTATTTGATGTAAATATTCTTAACATGAGGTGCATGAATTTTTATTCATATATATAATTTCATTTTCAAAATTATTATATTAATATTTTATTATTCAAAAGATATTTAAAAATATTATTATTTTCGAAATTATTATTATTGGTATTTTTGGAAAATATATTTGAAATTTATTGTGGCCATTTTAAAATCTCGATTTAATTTTATGGATTTAATTTAAATAGTTAAAGGATAGAATTGATACATAAATTGAGTTTAGATTATCTAGTTTTAAATTAGATTTTAATTTGAATTTGGATTTGATTGGGTTTAAATTAATCCTAATGATTATCCAACTGGGTATTCCCACCTCCTATAAAAGGAGAGGTACTCCTCCATAATTCTCTACCAACCACCCCATTGTGTATCGTGTCCGTGTCCAGATCATATCCACTATATTCTTCTAGTACACATACATGGTTCTCCTCGTGTCCGACATTCCGGACACCTCTCCCCTGTAGGAACGAAATCGTAAAGCACAATACTCTAGAGGGGGGGTGAATAGAGTAGGCAGCGGAATATTGCTAATTAAAAAATGTTAGCAGCAAGATCACAGAATAATATTCACAACTAAGTAAAATAATGGCAGAGATAAGAATGCAAATGCAAAGACAACGATGTATACTGGTTTTCCTCTGTTGAGGACTAATCCAGTCGGTAGAACTCTTGCTACCAGTTGAATCCACTACTGGAAAAACTGCAAGTTTTCTTACGAAGTCCTTGCAACTTCTACAACGCGAGCTTTGATATGAAGAACTCGTCCAACTTCAAATGTGAAGAGGTATTCTTCAATCAAGCCTTCTGATTACAATCTCTCAGAAACTTCTAGACCGCACCGCACTGGCAAATCGACTAGAGGATTGTAATTGGCTTGGGATCTGAAATTTAAAGCTCAAGAAAACTCTTTGGAAGACTGAAAGCTTTAGATAGAGAGAAGATTGAAAGTGAATGAGTGAATTAAAATGATCGAAATCCTTCTCTATTTATAGGAATTCCAAAGACAAAATTCTGACAGAATTCGGGCAGAATTCGGGCAGAACTCGATGAGAAAATCTCGGTCAAATCCGCAACTGCAGGAGGACCAAGTTCCAGAGAATTCAAAAATCAAACGGCCACCAACCGAACTCTGGCCGAACTCTGGCCGAGTTCTGTCAGGGTTAGGTTAGGTTTTAAAATAAGTTTTTGGGGATTTTTGAAAACCTTTTTGAAAACCTTTTTGAAGCTTTTGTTTAAAAGAATGCTTTTCAAAACAAAGGATATTTTAAAAGCATTTTGAAAACATTTTGGAATAGCCTATTTGCCAGTACGACTCGGTTTACAACGTATTCCTAGACTCAATAAAATAAAAAATACGTTGCTTAAAGGAAATACAGACTCGAACAGGCAAACATAGCTTCGGTCTTGAACTGTGTAGATAGCTGTTCTTGTTCATGTCCAAGAGTCCGATACATCCTGACTAGCTTTATATATCCATACAGAGTTTGATCAATTATTAAAATCAGGTTGACCATATGACCAATGGGCCAACAATCTCCTCCAATTTGATAATTGACAAACTATGAATGATATAAAATTTAAGCTTGAAATAAAATCAAAAAATTGTTCCATGTCCTGCATTTTCTCAAAAGAAATGTTAGATCTTTATTTTTCTCCCCCGTTGTCACTTAGCAAAATAATTGCAAAAGAGGAAAAACTCTCCCGCAATCAATGCATAAATAACAAACAGTGAAGAAACACAAGGAAATAAACATGATAAATGATAGTAAAAAAATATGAATGACATCACAGGCATGTATTTGTACTCAGGCAGTTTATAATAAACAAAGAATTATATCACAGGCAGTTTATAGTAGAGAAGCAGATAAAGAAATGCTAAGTAAATAAACTGATGTGAATCATAAAGTACAAATCTCAGAAAGATAAAGATAAAGATGTTCAGATGACATCAAACAAATCCAGTACAAGTCCTCAAAAAAATACTGATAATAAAGTCTGAAAATAGAAAAAACTTGGAATGTCGGAGCATTTCCAAGTATACAGGAGATAATGTATAAGTCTCATATCAACTAACATATCAAAACTCCTCATCATCATCATCATCATCAGTATGATGACCAGCATGTCCAGAAGGACCAACTCCAGAGGTACCCGTGCCAGAAGGGTGAGGAGGAGCGCCAATGTAAAACTCACCGACATAATCACGAGGAGGAGCACGGTCAGAACGGTACCAATCATATGCGTTTCCGGACTGGAAGTAGGCATGAACAGCCTCATCCTCACAGCGGTAATCAGAGAAAGCTGGATCTCTAGGGATGGAACCGGCTGAATGTCCAGTCTGGGCGAAACGAAGATCAGCTAATGAATTTGCAATCGCCTGATAACGGGTGACGTCACGGAACTCACGTTCGCGGGCCATGTCCGTCATAGAGACGTACAAATCTGAAAAGTGCTGGTGTATGCCCTCAAATGTCATAGCATACTGCTGAGGAGGTGGAGGAGGTGGAGCAGTAGCAGGAGCAGATGCAGTCATACTGCGACGAGATAACTTGAGAACCTTGGGCTCAGGGTCTTGAGCACAAGTAGATAAGTCAATATCGAAACGCTGAAAGATGCGTGGGAGAATCATCGCATAAGAGAGATTTCTATCTCTTGCACGACAACGTCCCATCAACTGAATAATGGTCTTAGGGGCAGAAAATGGAATCTCCTTAAGAATGTGATACATAGCAGATAATTCAAGAGACGTGACATCATCCTTCGAAGTAGACTTCGGAAGGAGACTGGAATAAATGATACGGTGCAATTTATAATTAAACAAGTTCAAGTTGTTTGCCTTGAACTTTCCAGAGCGAACTCTATCAGGTGCACAAAATTCAGCCTTGAAACTGGTAAGTGTCGTGCCTTCGGGAAAATCAAACTCAGTGATGTCAACAAGCGGTTCACCTTCGTTGGGAATACCAAGGATCTCCGTTAAGAGAACATCATTGAAATTGATATCTAATCCTCCAACACGTGTGCTTACATCAAAAGTGTTTAATATAATATTGCAGTAAAACAGTCTAATGGCATTAGTTGCTACGGGAAAACAGAGTTTAACAAAATGTTGTAACCCTAATGCCTCAAAGAAATGGCGATGATCAGGAAATACAGTCCACTTGATGGGTACGCCTGTGCATATGGATCTCATGGAGAAGTCTCCATACCACAGTAAGGCTTGGTCTAGGGTTTGAAAGTAAAACCCGTCGAACGCGCCGTCGCTAGATTGGACTGGTGAAAATAGGGAATTAGTGGATGGATCCGAAGATGAACCTTCCTCACTTGGGTTGGTTGTCTTCTTCCTCTTAAAGGGGTTGAATCCCTTAGGTGCCATTTGTGTAAAATAAAGAAAATAGCACGAAATTGAACAAAGAGGAAACAAGGAGTTATACCTCCCGAGATTGGAGTATGTTATAGAGAATGAGGAACTCCGTACGAATCCAAAGTTTGGATTGATTTCACCACTTGGATTGGAGAAGAGGGAGTGATGAAGAACTAGGATTTGGGGTTCTCCTCGTACGGCTGTTGGTTGCTGTTGATGTGGTTTAGAAGCAATGAGGAAGAAAGGCTCTCGGGTTCTGATTATATAACCTGACACCCTCAACCGAACTCGGACCGAATTCGGTCCGAAGTCTGGCTGAATTCGCCTGGGTTTGGTTTGGAACACTTTCTTTTACATTGGCTCATTTCAAATATTTAATTCAAAGATTAGTAATTTCAACCTTCAATTAACATAATTAATATTATTTTATAGATTAAATATCATTACACAGCGACTATTTTAGATTAGCTGTAGGAGTACTGTCCCAGCTGGCGGAGGTCCACCGGGGAACTCTTAAGTACCGCTTCGCTTCAACCGTAGTTGTGGTGACAGACAGACTCTTTATTGGCTTCTCTAACACAGTTTTTGCATATTGAAATAAAATCATAAAATAAAATCAATTGATATTATTGACGTCCAAAATTCCTAATTCTCGATGTAAATAATTGAAACGATCTTCTGCTAGAGGTTTTGTGAAAATGTCAGCTAATTGATTCTCAGTATCTATGTATACAAGGTCAATATCTCCATTTTGATGATGATCTCTAAGAAAATGATGTCGAATCTCGATATATTTTGTACGAGAATGACATACAGGATTCTTAGTCAAATTAATAGTGCTCGTGTTATCACAGAAAATGGGAATATGTGCATAAAATAAATCATAGTCTTCCAAGGTTTGTTTCATCCACAAAATCTGAGCACAACAACGTCCTGCGGCGATATACTCAGCCTCTGTTGTTGATAGGGCTACAGAATTTTGCTTTTTACTAAACCATGAGACTAAAGCTTTGCCTAAGAAATGACATGTGCCACTGGTACTTTTTATATCAACTTTGCATCCAGCAAAATCTGCATCCGAATAACCAGTAAGGTCAAAGGACTTAGTTTTGGGATACCACAAGCCAACAGAAGAAGTGCCCTTAAGGTATCGAAAGATACGCTTAACTACGCACAGATGTGATTCCTTTGGATTAGCTTGAAAACGTGCACACAAGCAAGCACTAAACATAATACCTGGACGACTAGCAGTTAAATAAAGTAAACTACCGATCATACCTCGATACTTACGTGTGTCGACCGGCTTGCCTTGTTCATCAATATCAAGCTTTGTTGAAGTTGCCATCAGAGTGTCAATAGGTTTGACATTGTCCAGATCGAACTTCTTTAGCAAATCTTTTGTGTACTTGGCTTGATTTATGAACGTCCCATTGTCAGTTTGTTTGATTTGCAGTCCGAGAAAGAATTTTAGCTCTCCCATCATGCTCATCTCAAACTCATTCTGCATACACTTAGAAAATTCTTGACACAGAGATTCATCAGTAGATCCAAATATGATATCATCTACATAGACTTGTATTAAAAGAAGCTTACCATTAAAGGACTTAATAAAAAGTGTAGTGTCAACCTTGCCTTTTGAAAAACCGTTGTCAAGTAAAAAAGAGCTTAGACGATCATACCAAGCACGAGGGGCTTGTTTCAAACAGTATAAAGCTTTCTTCAACTTGAAAACATGATCAGGGTTTTTAAAATCTGTGAAACCTGGAGGTTGTGCTACAAAAACTTCTTCTTTTATAAAACCATTTAAAAATGCACACTTGACATCCATTTGAAATAATTTAAAATTATAAAAACATGCAAATGCACATAACATGCGAATGGATTCTAATCTCGCAACTGGGGTATAAGTCTCATCGTAGTCGATACCTTATTCTTGATTGTATCCTTGAGCTACGAGTCGAGCCTTATTACGAGTCACTAAACCATTATCATTCAGTTTATTTCGGAATACCCAACGGGTGCCAATGACCGGACGATCAATAGGCTTGGGAACAAGTTTCCAAACTTGATTCCATTCAAATTGGTTTAATTCCTCTTGCATAGCATCTATCCAAAAACTATCACTACATGCTTCATCAATAGTTTTGGGTTCTAGCTGTGAAATAAAAGCAACACTAGAAACAATATCTCTACTGGATGTACGAGTACTTACACCTTTGGTAATATCACCAATTACCAAATCCTTTGGATGATCAGCCGTAAATTTTAATCTTTTCGGCAGACTCTGATGGTAGCTTGTCACGACCCGCACCTACTGTGAGGGTACGAGAACGTAACAACGCCCAGCCTACGCCGCAGTGTCGGCGGTAGAACGCTGTCCTAGGTCAACATACATCTAGCAATATAATAATAAGCAGTAAATGAACTCAATCACAACTAAGGAGGAAGAGAACACAATATGATATAGAACTCAAGGAAATACTAAAGATGGAAAAGTCTAAGTTAATATCCCAGCAAATATCCAGAGTACATATCTCAGCTTACAGAAGGAAAGAAAATATACAACTCAACATCTCTGAACAGAAGTAAAGACTAACTAAACAGACTCAAGACAACATGAAAATAAGATAAGGCCTAACTAAACTAGTCTAGGCAGTGGGGTGAAGTCCTCAGCTAGAGCTATCCGAAGAAGATATCCTCCCAGGCCTCCTCCTCGTCCTCTGTAATATTTTTAACAGGTCCAGTCAGGATAGGAGCGAGTACAGTATATCTCAACAGTTCATAGCAGGTTAGAAAATATAATCATGCAGTAAAGTAAGATATAGATACTGAAGAAATGCAGTATGTAAACAGAGAGAGAAACTGTAATGGAAATATCTACTATAAGTAAAGAGCTAATAGTGACTAGTGAGTCAGAGTAAAATATAAACATGTGAATGGCATAGGAGATTCATGACTACAGCTAAGAGAGTGATTCATGACTACAGCTACTGGAATAATATTCACATGTCTATTTCCACTCCCCCATCCCCAATCGATACACAAAGATCTGTTCAAATTATGTTAAGATTCGTGAAACTTCACATGGCTCATAAAATAAGTGATACGTGAAGGTGATTCATGGGGGTTCTGTGAACATGAGAGTACATGTGTCACAGGCGGTTCGTGAATCAGAGGAAGCATAGAGATACGTGATGGTTCGTGAAACGCACAAAACATACTGTATCCGATGCTCCCGAGGGGGATAACATCTCATGAAAAGATCCATATAGTACCAATCCGTGTGACCAACATGACAGTATCAAGTAAAGTAATTTAAAGCAGGAAAATAATTCTAAGCAGGATATGAAATGATCAGAGAATGTACTCGCCTGTATCTAATTGTCAAATATGAAAAGTACCGTCCAAGGAGTGGTGTCTGGCTCCTAAACAGAACAGCACAAGTCACAACAAGTCCAGAATAGTGAAATGGAGTCCTACTATGCATTCTACATGATTTTAAGTCAATCTAGGCCAAAGTCAACTCTTGGTCAACTTTGGTCAACCCTAGAAGTTAAACTAGGTCAACTTTGTCTAAACTAGGCTAAACTCAACTAACTAGGTCTAACAAGTCATGCTAGGCTCTAACAAGGCTATACTAGACTACACACAACATTCAAGTACTCATACTCCTATGCATATACAACACTATATATATATAGATACAATACTATATGTACATATCTACATACAACTTACAAGTACATATGTATACACATTGCCTAAGCATTGCACACACCTCATATAGACACTCATACAAGTTCACACATACACATTTTATATGCCTACAACAACCATAGCCTTAGGTGTAAGACTTAGAACATAGAGAATGGGGAAAGAGGTGCTTGTGTGACACATGAATGCAAGAATTAAACTGTGAGAGAGGAGAGGACTGTGTGTGTCATAAATAGTGACAAAATAGTGTCTTGTGTGTGTGTTATGTGAATACCAGTGAGAGTGCAACATGCCAATGTATGCAGGAATTTAAGTTGTGACAGTGAAAGGAGGGGAAAAAGTGTCTGCACACTAGTGTTTCACAGGAATATCAGTGAAGGGTGATCATGAAACAATGTGTGTGAGTATACAACTAAAGTGCAGGAAAAACAGTGAATGAGAGAGAACTAGTTAATACCAATTCTCAGGTTAATAACTGGAACAATTTCCTAGTCTAACATAGTGAACAAAACTCAAATAGCTACATAGGAAAAGCAAATAGGCAGTCCAAACTGGACAGTGTGATCAGGTATAAATGCAGGAACAATCAAGAATATGTTGACAGGAAATAAATAGCAGTGAAAGGATGTGTCTTGTGAGAGTGTTCAGGAAAATACAACAGTGAAGGAAATACTCATAACAGTGGGGGAAACACACAGGATAGGTAAGGAAATTGATTCATTTATCAATCCTACAATTCCTAGGTAATTCATTCAAGTTAAAACCTATGTAATTCTCAGTTTTAGGCATGAAGGTCATGTAAGCTAGCATTATGAATTACAAAACCTTAAAGCAATCAGTGAACAACAGTGAAGACAACATAGAACAAAATGTGTGTAAACTGAACTAACCAATCAGTGTACAGGAATAACAAAAGTCAATGAAGGAGAAGGAAAACTGTGTGAACCAGAACTGTGAGTAGGACTGTGTCAAGTGTTCAGGAAATACAGTGTGTGGGAGGATGGTGTACAGGAATTATACATGACTTGCCTACCTAAGTGCAGGAATTAGAAAACAGGAAGGAAATCAGTTCATGGCCACAATATTAACCCAACCAATTTCCAGTTTACAGTAGATCAATGAGTCTCTCCAGATTCACCAATTTGGGACAGCAAGTTAAATAAAAGAAGGAAATGGCAGTCATCTCTTACCCTATAATTTTAACCCATGCAAACAATTTTTTACTCATCAATTCAACCCAAAACTGTAACCATAGCAAGAATACACATAGGGAACATGTTCAAAAGTAAGAACTCAACCATTAACACTATTACCTAGGTTAGAATCATCAACTAAATTCAAATTAGAATCTGAAGGGAAAGGGTTAACAGGGAATAATATTTTAACAGTATCAGTTATACATGAGGGCACCCAACTCAAGTTAAATCCTATTTACATGGTTCTAACACATATTCCAACAAGTAAAACATCTATTCGTAGGCTAATAATTTGTGGGATTCATTTGATAGTGGGAAAACAATGAATTAAAGGATGAAATGGATTATCAGTTAGAAGAAAACTAATGTTGCATCAAAGTATCAGGAATTCCACAGTCCCATCCCATTTCGAGCCCACAACTCATACAACCTAACAATCCTAACATATCTGAGATTAAACATAAGGTTTAGATTCTAGTTAACCAATTAAACATCATTTAAAAACATTTAAAAGATTAAAAACAATCAGAACACTAATTTCAGGAAAACTCAGAGAGCCAATCCTCGTGCACGTGTGCACGCATGTCGTGCACACGACACAGCACGAGGTGGGCCTCGTGCTCATGCACCTGGGTACCCCTACACTTAGGCTAGGTCTAGGTCCAACTGTCCTGGGTCCTTGTGTCCACGTGTCCAAGTTAGACACGCGTGTCAGAGCCCAAAAGCACGCTGAACCATCACAGGCAAAACCAGTGTCCACAACCATGCGTGTCCGACACGACACCATAGGTCATGCCAGTTGGGGAGTGTCATGACAGTCACTGCCCCAACGTGTCCAGTGAAAATCATGTGCTAAAGTGTCGTATCCAGTGAGCAATCATGCTCGGGTAGCAGGGGACAGAACAGTCCCGAGCCAATTGCTTACAGCCGTGTCCAGCTCGATTTGCACCCGACACGGACACAAAACGACCATGGTGTCTTCACAAAAATTAATGAGCACACAAGGATCTACAATCCTATTCAAACCAAATTTAAAAATAGCACAGTCGAACTCTCAGAGGCATTTGGTCGAACACCTATGACACAAGACTGATACGTGTCCAGAACGGACACGAAACCACTGACACAGGACATGAAACTTATCCAGGCATTAGGGGGACTCTTAGGGCTTCCTATTGGTGAAGACTACATGAAGTTTCATGGAGAAATGAAGGAGATACCTCTTTGTGAACTTCCAATAAAAAAGTCCCCAAAAGCAATGAACTCCTCAAGCCTCCAAGTCCCACAAATTATTTCTTCCTGCATCCAAATTAATTCCAGCAGTAAGAGGAAGAAATTTAGGTCCTAATGGAATTGGTTTGAAGAAAAAAGGATTTGAAATGGATTTTTGAGGATTTTAGGAAGATGGGACTCACCTCTTTCCTTAGAACTTTTGAAGAAACCTAAAAAGAGGCTAGCCCTAAAATCTAGGAGAATATTTATAATGGGGGAATCCCTAGGTTCAGCTAGGGTGGCTGGCCACTTGGCTTTGGGTTAGGGTTGAGCTAGGTTTGGCCAGTCCTATCTAGTTTAGTCACAAAATGACTTGTGTAATCACAAGCCATTTAACAAATAACTTGATTCCTAAATTCCTAATTCAAGTTCTAATGAATCACTAACCACTAACTTGAGTCACACTAGGTTAGACTAGGGTCCACTTGACCTAACCAAACCCAACTAACTATGGTTAGTTCCTAGGTTGGTCTACATGAGTCAAAACTAGTCAAAAATCAAACTAGTCCAAATAAATCCAAAATAAATCCTAAAAATTCCCATAAATTCTAATAAATTATAATAAATCCAAATAACCCTAAAAATGTCAAAAATACCCTAATCACATGGCTAGGCTCTAGGGTAGGCAATATCTACTAATCACTAGCACAACACCAAAATCACAAGTCATAAATTTAAATAGTTTAAAATTAATTAAAAATCACTAAAAATTCTAATATGAAATTAATATCATTAATTAATAATTATAATTACAAAATTTCAAAATTACCCTCATTTTAGAAACTGGGTGTTACAATCCTACCCACCTTATAAAAATTTTGTCCTCGAAATTAAAATGGTAGCAGGCCTTCTAGGTTAAACCCCCAGCAATCATAGTCTCAGAATCTACCTTAAACATACAATTGAAAAGTGTAACCTATGGGGTCATGGCATGCAATATCAGTCTGTGGTCTCTTCTAGTTATACCAACCATGCTACAGTACTAGGCAATCACAAGGTATCAAAACATACAAGCAAGGGATGCAACAAAATTCTTAAAAAGGAATACTAGGGTTAGGTCAAACTCACCTCCAGCTAGGTCTGAGAACCAGAACTCCCTCCTGGAAGCAGGGCCCTGGTTGGGGCAGGTATAGCAGGGCAGTGCTGCATCCAGTGTGCAGCTGAACCACAGATTAGGCACAATCCTAGTCTCTTTCTACAGTTGTTCCGCTTGTGTCCAGACTTCTTGCAGTAGGCACAGATAGGCTCCGGCTCAGCTGGCCTCTGCTGGACAGGAGACTGGGCTGGGTATGATGATATAGGCTGGATAAATGGGTACTCCTCAGACTCTGGGTAGGACTGGGTACTGCTCCTCGCCCTCTTGGAGCTAGGCTCTCCTCCTAGAAGCACAGAGTCCCGCAGACGTAGCAACCTCTGGATTTGCTCCCTCATGGCCTCCTCATGAGCTCTGTGTGACTCCATCATCCTTTCTTGGAAAAATGCGAACACCTGGGCTGCATCAAGTAGCAAACCCCCGGGTGGTACAGTATGGAGTGCAGAGGGTAGGAAAGGGCTCTCGGTCTCAGGCAAATCTGCAGCTCTCTCCTGAACGACAGGAGATGAAGGAAGACTCTCTGGCGAGGCTACCACCATCTCCTCAATGGCAGGAGGTGCCACCACCCCCTGATCAGAAAGAGGGATAACTATCTCCTGAACAGTAGGAGGTGGAGGCACGCTCTCAGTAGCTGCAGCTGCTCTCAGGCGACGGGCTCGGGTCATGGGTGCCATACTGAAAGAAAGAGAAAGGAAATAAAATATAAATCAACCATCAAGGCTGAAAAACTAGTAAATATCAACAAAGAGAACTAGCTGCAGGAATTACTATTCAAAGCCAGGCTATATTATCGTTCCTAAGACAAGGGCCTAATCACAAGTCATCAAATCATCACACTAAGAAAGAACTACATATGCAAAGCTCTATAAAGCTAAGAAGATCTCTACTCCTAAATTGTTTAATGATGGAAACAATTTATAATAACTGGAATGAAGATAGAGACGATATATTTAAGAACCTTTCTAAGATACAATCTGATAATCATATGCGTCTGTCCAAAAATCATGATACTCAGAGTCCTCGCCACGCTAGTAAGCAAGGCTGCGATAAACGGTAGAGTACATAACAGGGGCATGCACCTCTATAATCATGTCGTCTGGAATTCTCGCTATGTCGACTAGTATAGCTGCGAGGAATTCCAAATCTCATAACCAAGATACGTACATCCGAAGTCAGGTCTCTATGTTTCCGCCATGCCAGCTAATATAGCTGCGATAAACTCTAGGTTCCATAACCAAGTAGACGTTTTACCATCCCTGTATTCCCGTCGTCATATGTTATCAGAAAAATATCGTAACTCGGCCATAAAAATTCATCTCGATAGGAAAATCAAATCAACAACGATCCAACAAAATCAAATTTGATAATCAAGGAGTGAGAGCAACAAAGCAAGGGTAATGATTTAAATTAAAGTTTAAACAAGATTATCAAGGGTCGTCCCAGGAATCTTTCAATGAATCCTAACCGTGATTGAGTACCTTCAAAATATGTATCCTAATCCTACTGCAGGCTGTAGTGATACTCTAGTTCGAATACCACTACATAAACTCGACCTGCATGGGCCACCACTAAAAACGTGTCACGACCCGCACCTACTGTGAGGGTACGAGAACGTAACAACGCCCAGCCTACGCCGCAGTATCGGCGGTAGAACGCTGTCCTAGGTCAACATATATCTAGCAATATAATAATAAGCAGTAAATGAACTCAACCACAACTAAGGAGGAAGAGAACACAATATGATATAGAACTCAAGGAAATACTAAAGATGGAAAAGTCTAAGATAATATCCCAGCAAATATCCAGAGTACATATCTCAGCTTACGGAAGGAAAGAAAATATACAACTCAACATCTCTGAACGGAAGTAAAGACTAACTAAACAGACTCAAGACAACATGAAAATAAGATAAGGCCTAACTAAACTAGTCTAGGCAGTGGGGTGAAGTCCTCAGCTAGAGCTATCCGAAGAAGGTATCCTCCCAGGCCTCCTCCTCGTCCTTTGTAATATTTTTAACAGGTCCAGTCAGGACATGAGCGAGTACAGTACATCTCAACAGTTCATAGCAGGTTAGAAAATATAATCATGCAGTAAAGTAAGATATAGATACTGAAGAAATGCAGTATATAAACAGAGAGACAAACTGTAATGGAAATATCTACTATAAGTAAAGATGCTAATAGTGACTAGTAAGTCAGAGTAAAATATAAACATGTGAATGGCATAGGAGATTCATGACTACAGCTAAGAGAGTGATTCATGACTACAGCTACTGGGATAATATTCACATGTCTATTTCCACTCCCCCATCCCCAATCGATACACAAAGATCTGTTCAAGTTATGTTAAGATTCGTAAAACTTAACATGGCTCATAAAATGAGTGATACGTGAAGGTGATTCATGGGGGCTCTGTGAACATGAGAGTACTGAAAACACAGGTGTAGGCAACTCTAGAGGGGGGTGAATAGAGTTTGTGTCGATAATTACCAAATAAAAATAACTCTATAACACCTCCACAAAATAACTATCAAGATAGTAAATAAATCAGAAAGAAATGCGGAAGTAAATAAAGATCAGAAGAGCATACGCAAACACAGCAGTTTTAACCTGGTTTTCCTCGTGGAGGACTAGTCCAGGCCTGAGAACTCTAGCTCAGGATTCAATCCACTATTTGTGAAATAGTAGTTTACAACCCGTGCCTTTTCGTCAGAAGAGCACGTCAACTTCTTACAGAGGATCGCAGTGGCGATTTGCTTGGATTTTTCCAAGCGACTTGGAATTGTCCAAGTGACTTTTTTTTTTCAACTCTTGCACAAAAACTTCTAGCTGAATCGCACTTGAGCACCTTGGGGCTTAGGAAGTTTTGTGGCTAGTAGATTGGAAGAGTAAGGCTTTTGACTATATAGGCTATATAAGAGAAGAAGAATAGAAGAGTGGATGGTTTCAAATGAGAGAAACCAAGGCCTATTTATAGGGTTCGGGACAAGCAGAATTCGGCCAGAATTCGGTATGGATAATTCAAATTTTTGGCCGTTGGACAGCTTGTAGCAAGCAGGCCCTAAAAATCAGCTCCTGAAAATCAGGGGACAGAGTTCGGCCCGAACTCTGTGTGGAGGCAGAGTTCGGCCCGAACTCTGTCTCCAGAAGACAGAATTGGTCCATTGGCTTTTGGGCTTTGTGGAGCATGGGCTTGGTTCAGGAATTGGTCTGTTGTATGGTAGAGCTTTGGAGAGATATGCTAGGGGTTGAGATGACTCAGTGCGACTCAACGTACACATTCTCCTAGACTCAATAAATTGAAGATTACAGACTTAGAACAAGTAGGAAAACCAAGAGCCCTTTGATGATGCCTTTCTTCTGATATTTGAGCAGCCCTGAAGACGTCTTTTTCCCTGACAGCAGTCGTCCAAAGATAAACAGATCTGAAAATCTGAATACCTTTCGGAGGCTTCGCCCCCGAACCCCCGACGGGGGGCGCTGCCCCCTCGACCCCTGTCCGCTGACCGGGCAGCGGAACCCCCGTTGCGAGGCCCCGGATAGGTCGCTAGGCGGTTCGGAGAAATCTCTTTGTATGACGCCGTCTTTGCTCCATCATTAATTCTTCATTGCCTATGTCCTGTTTGATCATGTTTGATCATGCTTACTGCATGTCTACAAATACATGTTAGGCCAGCAGAATATGTTGCAGTACGATACAAGCATAGCAATATAATATGGGACAATTAGGACATTGCTAAGTATAAGTAACAACATGATATCATGTTAGGCCAACCGAATATATTGCAGTACGATACAAGCATAGCAATATAATATAGGACAATTAGGACAAAGCTAAGTTTAAGTAGCAACATGATAGTGAGTATATGAATATTAGTGACATCATTATGTTAAATTTAACTGATTAGCCATATTCAAAAACACAATGTAATCATTGGGCCAACAATCTCCCCCTTTTTGATTATGGCAAATCGGTTAAGTTTAAGACAGATACGATAGATGCATATATCACTAATAAACACATACTACGAGAAGATAGTGTGCTAACTTAAACTTATTTCTCCCCCTTTGTCATGATCAAAAAATAAGCTCCCCCGTAATAAGAGATAAAATGAACTCAAGCATAAGGAGGAAGGCATAGACAATCATGATCAAGATATACTAAATGAGGAACAATGGGAGAAGTGTGTAAAGACAAGTATAGAAACTACATACCAAATGTAGAGTGCCATACAGAAAGTAACTTGTCAAAACACAAATAGTTGGTAAAAGAATTTGAACATAATCAATAGAAACTTTACCAACATGAAATCCAAGAAAGATATCCAAAAACATAGTATTACATGAAATCCAAGAAAGACATCCAAAAACTTTTGGAAGAAAAAAATTCAGTCAAAAACCATAAGGATTAGATAATTGCAAATAATAGATATCAAAGAAGAAAGAAACCAATTGAGATATTGAAATAGACAAACTTGATATCAATTGAAATATATAAACTTGAAACATTGACCAATGAAACTATGATAGTCATAATTGTCCACAGATAAATAGTGAAAAAAAAAAAATGAATGATCAATGTAAAATAGAGCAATTGATATTAAATGATCTCATTATCTGCAAATCTATTTGCTTATCCAAAATTCATGCATTTGAACTCAATTACCATATCATGCTTTATGAATACTCTTTAAAATAAACATGAAGGTAAAGGAGAAAAATATTTGAGAAGGAGAAATTCAATCGACTTAAATGCTCCCCCTCAAACTATTACCACTATAGAGAAAATCATGAATTTTGGGTAAGTCCTCAACAAGGAAAGCCAAATCAATTAAACATACAAAGAGAGCCAAATCATAGAAAGTCATATCAAAGAAAGCACAATAGTCATCAAGATAAAATACGAAAGTAAATATTAACGAGATGACTCATATCAAAGAAATATGATGAAAACAATTGCATAAACTCTCATAAACCTTTCAAAAAAAAACAGTATCATGACCTCAATCACTAAGATATAAATAATGATAAAAATATGGGTCAATGATGAACTAGGTATACGACATATTAAAGGGTATAAATGAATTGAACCAATTTATTTGCTCCCCCTTAAAATATGCGTATCTAGTTCCAAAGCACTTATAGCATAAATAAAATGATAACTACAAGATCTAGGGGTAAATCAACTATTGATTTCTCCCCCTTGCTCAATGCATATAAGGCTATAAAGACGACATAAAACAAATAATGTCATCTTTAGGAGAGATATCCAATAAAATAGTCACTAAAGATGAACGATCAAAATAATATCTCAATTTAGCACATGTAATCAAAAGACGACATACACTAACCTATATAGAAGAATATCATATTGAAATATGATAGATCAATGCATGTTATCTTTTGAGAGGAAGATCATCATGAAAAGAGATAAGGTCCATTAGAAAAATATTATTATGATCAAGAATAATAAGGACCATTAGAAAAATATCATCATGAAAAGGAATAATAAGGTCCATTAGAAAAATATCATTACGAAAAGGAATAATAAGGTCCATTAGAAAAATATCATCATAAAAAGGAATAATAAGGTCCATTAGAAAAATATAATCATGAAAAGGAATAATAAGGTCCATTAAAACAATCATGATAAGAATCACAATATACCTCAAAAGATAAAAATACAACTAAAGAAAAATGTCATCATGAATAAAGTCAATTAAATCAATCATGAAGAAAGTCAATTAAATCAATCATGAGAAAAGTCAAAATATAGCTCAAAAATAATAAAGCTCAAATATCATGTCCATGATTATCTAATTAAGAAATGATCAACCAACTTATTGCTTTACAAGGACTATGCATGTTTTACCACATATGTACCCATCAACGGGTAATAATCCAACCTTGCTAATACTAAATGAGAAACCAATGAAGTTCAAATAGCAAAGAGCATATGTGATAATCCATGAGTAGTTAAAGTAGAGTAATAAATTAATCTTGATAACCACATAATTAGATAATATAGGACTACTCAATCATTAGGATCATTTATAAAGTAAACCATTAAATAATTATGATCCGTCATAAATCCCATCTAAAAACCATATAAACAAACCAATGGAAAATATAGAAAAGAGTCAATCTTATTTAAATTATTACAGATTTAATCTAAAGAGATGTAATCTGATAGTATGATAAAATCATGACTACAAAAGATGAGAGAAGTTTAAAAGATGCTTATCAATTACTAGTATGGAAGAAAGTTAAAGCGAAGAATCACAAATCTCAATGGAAACAAGATAAAATAAAAAATTTGTCAAACTAATTTTAGAAACCAAACATATGTATCTAAAAAGAATACAAATCAGAAAGAATTCATAAATCTTGTTTTTGTAAACTAGCATATCACATATAGATTGAAATTCAAGAAGATAGCTAGATGAGTGAAAGTGAACAAAAATTATGTAGCTTAACAATATATCGCAAATAAGCAAGCTAGCTACATAACTAATTAAGATTAATGAGATAGGCCATTAACATGATAAACGTGCTCATTAAATCTTAAGTCACTAACACCAAAAAAATACATGCTTAAGCATAGAGTTCACAATAAGGATAATACATTTTGAATGATCAAAATGATTTATATACTCTTTGCTAAGCAATGATGAGAGTATAAAATAGCAAGTAAATGAATTAGACTCTTATCAAGTAAAAGACAAAAGAGATGTTCATGAAAACACAGTAGAGCAAATCTCTTTGCCAAATATTGAGATTAACCCAAGATAATGAAATAATAGATTGATCTAGAGAATCCAAAATATTATAGCCATTTTGAAATAAGTGTATTCTCTAGAAATGGAAAATCTCAATGTAAAAGTTCAACCCATAGTAGCTAAAGACATGAGAAGTATGATATATCAATTACATGTATTCTCATGTGCTACAAAAATATCATTGGGCAATAATAATAAAGTATTTATAGCTCAAAATATAGGGCTAGATATGATGAAGTATTCTGGAACTCAGGGGTGGATCCAGAACTAGATAATGGTTGCATATAGACCTTAATAAATCTTCAGTCTATAAAGTATTGATCACTTTGGGTTAGCTGTAGGGGCCGGTTCCCAGCTAGCGGTAGTCTGAAGGCTAGTGCACCGTGTCACTTCAGGCTATTTACACCTGTAGGACAGAAGGACCCTTTCGACTTGTTCCCAAAATGTTCTTTACTTTTAAGAACTTAGATTTAAAAGAATATACGCAGTATCATCAAACAACATCAAAATCCAAAAATTCTAAGTATAAGAAAGGTAAATAACCAAATAACAATCAAAGAATGATCATAAAAATTTGCTAAGAGTATTTTCAAAACAAATACTTTCATAATACACTTTATGAAAATAAATATATAGAAGATTCATATTCAAAATAAGTATGATGATCTCAACAAGTAAGGTAAAGCACAAAACCAAAACAATTCTTAAAAGAACTTCCATAAAAGTCATGAACAAAACACTAATAAACATTTTCTCTCAACATTCCAACTTAAAGGCATTTAAATAAATAAATATCAACATTTGGAATCAATAATGGCCATTGGATCTATAAATTGATCAACGGCTGAGGCTGTTTCCGGTTCTGGAACAACCAGGCAGAATTCGGCCCGAACTCTGGTAAGGGCAGAGTTCGGCCCGAATTCCGGATTCTGGTGACAGAACTGGAATCAGGCTGAAAATTGGTTAAGCGAAAAAGATCAAAATAAGAGTGAAAGACATGTATCCATAAAGTCAACAAATAAAAGCCAATAAGATATCATCAAAAAGAAGACTTTGAGGAATAAGCTAATTGATTCAAGTAGAGATAACACAAATTTAGTCAAAAGAATCAATAGCTAAATTATAGGGTAAGCACAAGTATGAATAAATACTCAAAAAAAATAATATAAAACTTGAGCTTAACTCATATGCCCACATAAAGATATTTATACAAAAATAGATATCAATATAAGAAATACATGACCTACATGTAAATGGAGATTTAATGAATATAGTCATGTATCCTTAGTGAATGTTTGAAAAACTATCACAAATTCAAAAACACATATAAATAGACTTTATTAGGCAAAGACATAATTGATTCTCAAGAGGATAATCAAAATAAAATATGAGAATCAATAATGAATATATTATGCAAGCACAAGATTAAAAAGAAGTATAAGTATATACTTATCAAGTGATAAAAAGCTTGTGCTAAACACATATATTCACAAAAACCAATGATATATTAAATACAAATCGGCAAGAAGTAACTATCTCAAAACATTAAAAATGGAGAGTCAAACTTTAAAACAAAATTCAAGAATCAAGCTCTAATGAACTAGAGTGATATGCATGCTTTATAAAGACAAAGAATAGCGAGCATGCATATGTAAATGTGTCACACTACTAGAAAATGAGTGATAAACTACATAGTGTGAACTAATCATTTAAAGCTATGCAACTAGTCATGCTAGATAAAAGAAATAATAAGAAAATTAACTAAGCATGCTAGTATTATATCTCACATTGATTTATATAAAAGCAACTAAAGGATATCAATGTAAGCTAGTAGCAAGACATCAAGAGAAACATGCTAGATTCAACAAATATAAACCATTTAGAGGGAATCGTTTAGCATGTTACCAAAGTGGCTCTAGTGGCCACACTTGTGTTGGTGCAATTGCTTGGAAGATGACCTTTGAGCTTTGCAACCACCAACACGCTCTTTGGTGCTATATCCCAATACAAGAGGCTCCACCTACAATATTAGACGAAGACTTTGGTATCCAAATAAACTTGGATCCACATTTGTTAGCTTTAGGGACCCATATACTATTTACTCTAGCATTGGTAGAAAAACTCCTACGAATAGGACAAGTTACACTCATGTGTCCAATACGAGAGCAATAGAAGCACCTAATACTAGTGTGTGCACATGTATCAGAATGAGCATGATTATGAGCATGTGACATACTAGAATGATGAATATCTCTAGAGTGAGTATGCATGGATTTGGTCTTAAGAGTATCATGCAAATCATTATGCACACAAGTAAGAGAATCCCTATGCATGGATTTGGTCTTAAGAATATCATGTTCTAATAGCAAATCATTATGCAAACAAGTAAGAGAATTAAATTTAGCATTTAAAGCATAATTCTCTTTTTCAAATAAAGTAATTCTAGAAATAAAATCATCATTTTGTTTCTTTAAAGAGTCAATAGAAGAATCATGCAAATGATTTAGCTCATGTGCTTGCTTCTTAAGATCTTCTATTGATGAGGAAAGAGATTTGATTTTCAAAATTAAAGAATCATTCAAACTCTTTAAAGAAACACAAGATGAGTTTTGAGAGTCAAGTCTAGATAATAAATCATTGATTTCATTTCTCAAAAACTCATTAGCTTCTTCTAAATGAATAACCTTTTCTACAAGTTCTTCATTTGTAGAATGAAAAGCCTTAGCACACTTAAAGGAATGGTTAGCCATGGCTTTCCACTTAGAGCACTTATTGCATTTAGAAGAAACATGATTGTCTATGCTACTAGAAGAAAAACCCTCTTCATCGGAGGAGGAAGAATATGATGCCATACACAAATAAACAAGGATCTACTCTAAGGATGTTAAGCCTAACAATAGAGACCTTGCTCTGATACCAATTGAAAACACAGGTGTAGGCAACTCTAGAGGGGGGTGAATAGAGTTTGTGTCGATAATTACCAAATAAAAATAACTCTATAACACCTCCACAAAATAACTATCAAGATAGTAAATAAATCAGAAAGAAATGCGGAAGTAAATAAAGATCAGAAGAGCATACGCAAACACAGCAGTTTTAACCTGGTTTCCCTCGTGGAGGACTAGTCCAGGCCTGAGAACTCTAGCTCAGGATTCAATCCACTATTTGTGAAATAGTAGTTTACAACCCGTGCCTTTTCTTCAGAAGAGCACGTCAACTTCTTACAGAGGATCGCAGTGGCGATTTGCTTGGATTTTTCCAAGCGACTTGGAATTATCCAAGTGACTTTTTTTTTCAACTCTTGCACAAAAACTTCTAGCTGAATCGCACTTGAGCACCTTGGGGCTTAGGAAGTTTTGTGGCTAGTAGATTGGAAGAGTAAGGCTTTTGACTATATAGGCTATATAAGAGAAGAAGAATAGAAGAGTGGATGGTTTCAAATGAGAGAACCAAGGCCTATTTATAGGGTTCGGGACAAGCAGAATTCGGCCAGAATTCGGTATGGATAATTCAAATTTTTGGCCGTTGGACAGCTTGTAGCAAGCAGGCCCTAAAAATCAGCTCCTGAAAATCAGGGGACAGAGTTCGGCCCGAACTCTGTGTGGAGGCAGAGTTCGGCCCGAACTCTGTCTCCAGAAGACAGAATTGGTCCATTGGCTTTTGGGCTTTGTGGAGCATGGGCTTGGTTCAGGAATTGGTCTGTTGTATGGTAGAGCTTTGGAGAGATATGCTAGGGGTTGAGATGACTCAGTGCGACTCAACGTACACATTCTCCTAGACTCAATAAATTGAAGATTACAGACTTAGAACAAGTAGGAAAACTAAGAGCCCTTTGATGATGCCTTTCTTCTGATATTTGAGCAGCCCTGAAGACGTCTTTTTCCCTGACAGCAGTCGTCCAAAGATAAACAGATCTGAAAATCTGAATACCTTTCGGAGGCTTCGCCCCCGAACCCCCGACGGGGGGCGCTGCCCCCTCGACCCCTGTCCGCTGACCGGGCAGCGGAACCCCCGATGCGAGGCCCCGGATAGGTCACTAGGCGGTTCGGAGAAATCTCTTTGTATGACGCCGTCTTTGCTCCATCATTAATTCTTCATTGCCTATGTCCTGTTTGATCATGTTTGATCATGCTTACTGCATGTCTACAAATACATGTTAGGCCAGCAGAATATGTTGCAGTACGATACAAGCATAGCAATATAATATGGGACAATTAGGACATTGCTAAGTATAAGTAACAACATGATATCATGTTAGGCCAACAGAATATATTGCAGTACGATACAAGCATAGCAATATAATATAGGACAATTAGGACAAAGCTAAGTTTAAGTAGCAACATGATAGTGAGTATATGAATATTAGTGACATCATTATGTTAAATTTAACTGATTAGCCATATTCAAAAACACAATGTAATCATTGGGCCAACAAGTACATGTGTCACAGGCGGTTCGTGAATCAGAGGAAGCATAGAGATACGTGATGGTTCGTGAAACGCACAAAACATACTATATCCGATGCTCCTGAGGGGGATAACATCTCATGAAAAGATCCATATAGTACTAATCCGTGTGACCAACGTGACAGTATCAAGTAAAGTAATTTAAAGCAGGAAAATAATTCTAAGCAGGATATGAAATGATCAGAGAATGTACTCGCTTGTATCTGAGTGTCCAATATGAAAAGTACCGTCCAAGGAGTGGTGTCTGGCTCCTAAACAGAACAGCACAAGTCACAACAAGTCCAAAATAGTGAAATGGAGTCCTACTATGCGTTCTACATGATTCTAAGTCAATCTAGGCCAAAGTCAACTCTTGGTCAACTTTGGTCAACCCTGGAAGTCAAACTAGGTCAACTTTGTCTAAACTAGGCTAAACTCAACTAACTAGGTCTAACAAGTCCTGCTAGGCTCTAATAAGGCTATACTAGACTACACACAACATTCAAGTACTCATACTCCTATGCATATACAACACTATATATATATATAGATACAATACTATATGTACATATCTACATACAACTTACAAGTACATATGTATACACATTGCCTAAGTATTACACACACCTCATATAGTCACTCATACAAGTTCACACATACACATTTTATATGCCTACAACAACCATAGCCTTAGGTGTAAGACTTAGAACATAGAGAATGGGGAAAGAGGTGCTTGTGTGACACATGAATGTAAGAATTAAACTGTGAGAGAGGAGAGGACTGTGTGTGTCATAAATAGTGACAAAATAGTGTCTTGTGTGTGTGTTATGTGAATACCAGTGAGAGTGCAACATGCCAATGTATGCAAGAATTTAAGTTGTGACAGTGAAAGGAGGGGAAAAAGTGTCTGCACACTAGTGTTTCACAGGAATATCAGTGAAGGGTGATCATGAAACAATGTGTGTGAGTATACAACTAAAGTGCAGGAAAAACAGTGAATGAGAGAGAACTAGTTAATACCAATTCTCAGGTTAATAACTGGAACAATTTCCCAGTCTAACATAGTGAACAAAACTCAAATAGCTACATAGGAAAAGCAAATAGGCAGTCCAAACTGGACAGTGTGATCAGGTATAAATGCAGGAACAATCAAGAATATGTTGATAGGAAATAAATAGCAGTGAAAGGATGTGTCTTGTGAGAGTGTTCAGGAAAATACAACAGTGAAGGAAATACTCATAACAGTGGGGGAAACACACATGATAGGTAAGGAAATTGATTCATTTATCAATCCTATAATTCCTAGGCAATTCATTCAAGTTAAAACCTATGTAATTCTCAGTTTTAGGCATGAAGGTCATGTAAGCTAGCATTATGAATTACAAAACCTTAAAGCAATCAGTGAACAACAGTGAAGACAACATAGAACAAAATGTGTATAAACTGAACTAACCAATCAGTGTACAGGAATAACAAAAATCAATGAAGGAGAAGGAAAATTGTGTGAACCAGAACAGTGAGTAGGACTGTGTCAAGTGTTCAGGAAATACAGTATGTGGGAGGATGGTGTACAGGAATTATACATGACTTGCCTACCTAAGTGCAGGAATTAGAAAACATGAAGGAAATCAGTTTATGGCCACAATATTAACCCAACCAATTTCCAGTTTACAGTAGATCAATGAGTCTCTCCAGGTTTACCAATTTGGGACAGCAAGTTAAATAAAAGAAGGAAATAGCAGTCATCTCTTACCCTATAATTTTAACCCATGCAAACAATTTTCTACTCATCAATTCAACCCAAAACTGTAACCATAGCAAGAATACACATAGGGAACATGTTCAAAAGTAAGAACTCAACCATTAACACTATTACCTAGGTTAGAATCATCAACTAAATTCAAATTAGAATCTGGAGGGAAAGGGTTAACAGGGAATAATGTTCTAACAGTATCAGTTATACATGAGGGCCCCAACTCAAGTTAAATCCTATTTACATGGTTCCAACACATATTCCAACAAGTAAAATATCTATTCATAGGCTAACAATTTGTGGGATTCATTTGACAGTGGGAAAACAATGAATTAAAGGATGAAATGGATTATCAGTTAGAAAAAAACTAATGTTGCATCAAAGTATCAGGAATTCCACAGTCCCATGCCATTTCGAGCCCACAAATCATACAACCTAACAATCCTAACATATCTGAGATTAAACATAAGGTTTAGATTCTAGTTAACCAATTAAACATTATTTAAAAATATTTAAAAGATTAAAACAATTAGAACACTAATTTCAGGAAAACTCAGAGAGCCAATCCTCGTGCACGTGTGCACGCGTGTCGTGTACACGACACAGCACGAGGTGGGCCTCGTGCTCATGCACCTGGGTACCCCTACACTTAGGCTAGGTCTAGGTCCAACTGTCCTGGGTCCTCGTGTCCACGTGTCCAAGTTAGACACGCATGTCAGAGCCCAAAAGCACGCTGAACCATCACAGGCAAAACCAGTGTCCACAATCGTGCGTGTCCGACACGACACCATAGGTCATGCCAGTTGGGGAGTGTCATGACAGTCACTGCCCCAACGTGTCCAGTAAAAATCATGTGCTAAAGTGTCGTGTCTAGTGAGCAATCATGCTCGGGTAGCAGGGGACAGAACAGTCCCGAGCTAATTGCTCACAGCCGTATCCAGCTCGATTTGCACCCGACACGGACACAAAACGACCATGGTGTCTTCACAAAAATTAATGAGCACACAAGGATCTACAATCCTATTCAAACCAAATTTAAAAACAGCACAGTCGAACTCTCAGAGGCATTTGGTCGAACACCTATGACACAAGACTGATACGTGTCCAGAACGGACACGAAACCACTGACACAGGACACGAAACTTATCCAGGCATTATGGGGACTCTTAGGGCTTCCTATTGGTGAAGACTACATGAAGTTTCATGGAGAAATAAAGGAGATACCTCTTTATGAACTTTTAATGAAAAAGTCCCCAAAAGCAATGAACTCCTCAAGCCTCCAAGTCCCACAAATTGTTTCTTCCTGCATCCAAATTAATTCCAGCAGCAAGAGGAAGAAATTTAGGTCCTAATGGAATTGGTTTGAAGGAAAAAGTATTTGAAATGGATTTTTGAGGATTTTAGGAAGATGGGACTCACCTCTTTCCTTAGAACTTTTGAAGAAACCTAAAAAGAGGCTAGCCCTAAAATCTAGGAGAATATTTATAATGGGGGAATCCCTAGGTTCAGCTAGGGTGGCTGGCCACTTGGCTTTGGGTTAGGGTTGAGCTAGGTTTGGCTAGTACTATCTAGTTTAGTCATACAATGACTTGTGTAATCACAAGCCATTTAACAAATAACTTGATTCCTAAATTCCTAATTCAAGTTCTAATGAATCACTAACCACTAACTTGAGTCACACTACGTTAGACTAGGGTCCACTTGACCTAACCAAACCCAACTAACTATGGTTAGTTCCTAGGTTGGTCTACATGAGTCAAAACTAGTCAAAAATCAAACTAGTCCAAATAAATCCAAAATAAATCCTAAAAATTCCCATAAATTCTAATAAATTATAATAAATCCAAATAACCCTAAAAATGTCATAAATACCCTAATCACATAGCTAGGCTCTAGGGTAGACAGTATCTACTAATCACTAGCACAACACCAAAATTACAAGTCATAAATTTAAATAGTTTAAAATTAATTAAAAATTACTAAAAATTCTAATATGAAATAAATATCATTAATTAATAATTATAATTACAAAATTTCAAAATTACCCTCATTTTAGAAACTGGGTGTTACATAGCTGGTTCCTGGATCTTCTCTAGGAGGATCAGCTAGTGACGAGCTTGGTTGAGAATCAGCTGTTGTTGAGCTTGGCACAGTTGGATCTTCGTCATTGTCATCGATAGTCATTTGATTCAATTCATCAAAAGTGACGTTGATTAACTCTTCGATGATCATGGTTCGTTTGTTGAAGACTCTGTATCCTTTGCTCTTGGCCGCATAACCTAAAAATATACCTTCATCGGCCTTTTCGTCAAACTTTCCCAAATTGTCTTTTGTATTAAGAATAAAGCATTTATAACCAAATATTCTAAAATAAGAAACAGATGGAATTCTATCAAATCATAACTCAAATGGAGTCTTCTTCGATTTGGGTCGAATTAGAACTCTATTGAGAACAAAACAAGCTGTATTGACAGCTTCAGCCCAAAATATTTGGGTAGACTAAACTGGTTTAACATTACTCTGGCCATTTCGGATAGAGTTCTGTTCTTACGTTCCACAACTTCATTTTGTTGTGGAGTCCTAGGGCAGGAGAACTCGTGAACAAAACTGTACGTGTCATAAAATTGCTCAAACTCTGCATTCTCAAATTCGCCACCATGGTCGCTTCTAATACGAGTGATCATGTAACCTTTTTTATTCTGAACTTTCTTGTAAAAGGCGACAAATTTGGATAATACATCATTCTTGCGTGTCAAGAAGTATACCCACGTGTATCTAGAGAAATCATCTACAATTACAAAGCATAAAGTTTACCTCCGAGGCTAGCAACTCTGCTAGAACCAAATAAGTCCATATGAAGCAATTATAGAGGTCTAGTAGTGTATACTGCATTTACTGACTTAAATGTGGATCTGGTAGCTTTGTTCTTTTCACATTGGCTGCATACCGAATCCTTCTTGAATGTAATGTCCGATAAATCGCGTACTAGCTTCTCTGTGGATAATCTTGATATTGTATCCATATTTGCGTGACCGAGTCTCATGTACCACAGATGACTCTCATCACTTTTAGCCATTAAGCATCTACCTGAAATGTTAGTTTCTTCCAACAAATAGAAAACATATATATTGTCTTCCCTGATACCTTCAAAGATAGTACTACCAGTTGAGCTATCAACTATAATACATTTGTCTTTGCCAAAGTTGATTCCATAACCATGATCAGCTAGATGACTTACGCTGAGTAGATTATGTTTTAACTCGGTAACCAGACAGATATCCTTAATCACAGGATAGGGAGACTTACCAATATCACCGATACCAATAATATACCCTTTCAAGTTATTACCGAAGGAGACATAGCCTTCTTTCTTTTCTTCGACATTGTTGCAAATAGTGTAGCGTCACCGGTCATATGCCGTGAGCAATCGCTGTCGAGGATCCATTTGCTTCTAGCATGTGAAAGGTGTTCCACCTATAAAACAGTTTGCAAATGAAACTTTTGGTATCCATTTCTTGTAGGGCCCTGAAATGTTAGCCTTTGGTATCCAAGCATAAATATTTAATTCAATAAGCTTTCTGATTCTACATGCAGATGAAATATGACCAATGAGGCCACAATAATGATATTTTGCATGTCGAGTGTTGAAAGCTGAGTGGTGTGCATGGTTGGTAGGTTTAGGTTTTCTAGTATAGAAGAAAGCATACCTATAATCCTGTTTGGGCTTAACCTTTTGGGGTAAAGGTTTGATAGGGTTAGGTCTGACAGTATTTGGCTTGGGAATGTTCCGATTTTTCGGTAAGTGACACATGTTAGGAAAGAAAGCAGCAGTCTCAGGCTGTTTTCCTAACCTAATTTCCAATCTTTTGGAAGTGTCATACAACTTAGTATAATCAGAAGTGAGTGTTTCCATTCTGATTTGTGCACTTTGAAAACTTTTCTTCTCTTTAGAAAGTTCTTCCTTGAGTAGGTCAATAACTTTGTCTTTCTCTTCAGATGACTTGGTAGTCTCGTGTAATAAGAGCTTTATTGAAGAAAGCTCACCAGACACACTAACATTATTTCTAACCTCAGCTAGTAGGTCGGTAAGTCTACCTATTTCACCTTTGTACTCTTTGAGTACCTTCTTAGAGGTCTGATACTTGCTACGCAGTTTCCTGTAATCAGTCATCAGTTCACTGAAGGCATCTCCTAATTGCTCAAAGGTGAAGTCATCATATGTATCAACTACAGGTTCAGTAGGTACCTGATCGGATGCCATAAAGCATACGTTTGCAGCGTCTTCTGATTGTTCGTCTTCTGAGTCGCTGGCTTTACTTTCATGCCATATGCTGATATTGGCATATCTCCTAGATGTTGATCTCTTCAGGTTCCCTTTTTCATACATGTTGCTCTTCTTGCTTGATGATGAATTTGTAGGACAATCTTTCTTCATGTGTCCCTTCTTCTTGCAGCTATAGCAGACAGCATCATCTTGATACCAGTTGTTGCTGTTGTTGTTTTCTTTGGCCCTCTTCTCATGTCTCATGAATCTCTTAAATTTCCTTGCTAGGAGTGCTTGATCTTCAGCATCAGATTCACTACTGTCTGAGTCACCTTCAGTAGCTTTTCTGTGCTGAGCCTTGAAATCGATCGTCTTCTCCTTTGGTGCAGGTTCTTCAAAATCTTGTAGCTCCAGTTCATGAGTGAGTAGCTTACCCATGAGTACTTCGAGGGACATGTTTGGAGGTCATCCCTTCAATGATTGTAGTAGCCTTTGGAATCCAGTTCTTGGTAAGTGCTCGCAGGAGTTTGCGAATCTTTTCATGGTTACTGTACTCTTTGCCTAGGGAGGACAAAGAATTTACAATATCCAAGAATCTTTGGAACATCTGAGTAACTGTTTCGTTGTGCTTCATCTTGAACACCTCATACTCTTGAGTAAGTCTGCTGACTTTAGATTCTTTGACTTGAGTCGTGCCTTCATGTGTGACTTCAAGTAGCTTTCACACTTCATTAGCCGTTGTGCAGATAGACACCCTGTTAAATTCAGTTCTGTCTAAAGCACAAAATAGAGCATTAATAGCACGTGCGTCAAGACTGACCTTTTCTTTTCCTCCTCTGTATATCTGCTATGGGGTTTTTCAACTAAAACTCCATCAATATTTATACGAGGTGGCTTTTGATAGCCATCAATAACAATAGACCATAAATCAAAGTCAAGAGATTTCAAGAAGAAACTTATCCGTATTTTCCAATAGGTATAGTTCGTACCATCAAACAGTGGAGGTCTGTTTGAGGCCTGGCCTTCACTTGTGAATTTCATAGTTGTCATGTGTTATGCTGTGATCTATATAACAATTAATTAAAAGAATAATAATTGTAATGTCACCTTGCTTTACCTGTAACACCCGCTCTGATAACAATTGTAGGAACAAAATCGTAAAGCACAATACTCTAGGGGGGATGAATAGAGTAGGCAGCGAAATATTGCTAATTAAAAATATTAGCAGCAAGATCACATAATAATATTCACAACTAAGTAAAATAAAGGCAGAGATAAGAATGCAAACGCAAAGACAGCGATGTGTACTAGTTTCCCTCTGTTGAGTACTAATCCAGTCAGTAGAACTCTTGCTACCAGTTGAATCCACTATTGAAAAAACCGCAAGTTTTCTGACGAAGTCCTTGCAACTTCTACAACGCGAGCTTTGATACGAAGAACTCGTCCAACTTCAATTGTGAAGAGGTATTCTTCAATCAAGCCTTCTGATTACAATCTCTCAAAAACTTCTAGACCGTACCGCACTGGCAAATCGACTAGAGGATTGTAATTGGCATGGGATCTGAAATTTAAAGCTTAAGAAAACTCTTTGGAAGACTGAAAGCTTTAGATAGAGAGAAGATTGAAAGTGAATGAGTGAATTGAAATGATCGAAATCCTTCTCTATTTATAGGAATTCCAAGACAGAATTCTGACAGAATTCGGGCAGAATTCGGGCAGAACTCGATGAGAAAATCTCGGTCAAATCCGCAACTGCAGGAGGACCAAGTTCCAGAGAATTCAAAATCAAACGGCCACCAACGGAACTCTGGCCATGTTCTGTCAGGGTTAGGTTAGGTTTTAAAATAAGTTTTTGGGGATTTTTGAAAATCTTTTTGAAAACCTTTTTGAAGCTTTTGTTTAAAAGAATGCTTTTCAAAACAAAGGATATTTTAAAAGCATTTTGAAAACATTTTGGAATAGCCTATTTGCCAGTACGACTCGGTGTACAACGTATTCCTAGACTCAATAAAATGAAAAATATATTGCTTAATGGAAATACAGACTCGAACAGGCAAACATAGCTTCGGTCTTGAACTGTGTAGATAGCTGTTCTTGTTCATGTCTAAGAGTCTGATACATCCTGACTAGCTTCATATATCCAGACAAAGTTTGATCAATTATTAAAATCAGGTTGACCATATGACCAATGGGCCAACATCCCCGTCACATTCGCCGTGTCGAACATTTCCCGACACGACACGAGTCCTAATCCTATTCGGTTCCCCCACCACAAAATCCAGCATCCCGGCCACCTGTCTTCATCATCTCAGCATCACCCGATGCCCCACCATCATCTACAGACCACCATCACCACACCTGACCCTGTCTCCGTCACCGCCACCACCCGGACAACACCACCACCTCTACCACCGTGTCCGACCACCGTCGTGTTCCCAAAATCAAACCATCCCCATCACAACATAGCAGAGGAGAAAAAAAACCCTCACCTGAGCGCCGCCGAGCTTCGCTTCACCTCCGCCCAGACCCTGTCCGCATCTCCGTGCCAGTATCGCACCGCATCCGGCGCTGGACCGCCGTTGACGAGCCACCGTCGACGAGTCTCCGTAGCCAGCAGCTCACTCCACCCAGATCTGGCGCCTACATGATGAGCGGGCCGCTCCGTGCCGCTCGTGGCGAGCCCGGTCGTCCCTCGGGCCGTGACACCATCGCACTAAACCGCCGGCGCTCCTCTCCCTAGGCGCTGAGCCGCGGCGCCACCTCCGAGACCGCCGCGGCCTCCTCCATCCGACTCCACCGCAGATCCACACCGCTCCCGCCTAGCGCCGCAACCACAGGGCCGGCCGACCTCCGGCATCCGTCGCTCCGTGCGCCGGCGCCTGGGCACCTCGCCCTGCCCGCCGGCCCGACCCATCAGCCGCCGATGAAATCCTGCTCCTCTTCTTCCCCTTTTTGTAAGTCTCTGATTTTTTCTCTTTCCTTAAGAAAGAATGGGTGCAAGTGTTGTAAAGTAATATTAAGTTACAGTTTTTTTAGGATTCTTTGTTAAGTATTTTACTGATCTTATCATCATCACTGTTATTATTATTATTATTTATTATATTAATTTATTATCATTTATCTAAAAAGGTGTCAATTATTTTATCATTTATATATTATATTAATATTAGTTGTTGTTTGGTTAAGTGTTATTATTCCATTATTATTATTTTCTAGCAAAATTTAAGGTTAGTTTACAACAATAAAATATTCTTCTAGATTATATCTGCTACCTATAAACATATATATTTTGAAATAGATATGGTTTTTTTGGGTCTAAAATGATTTGGTAATATTCTTCAAATATTATATAAAATATTCTAGTATTCTCCTTAAGATTCTATTTTTCCAACTTATAGTAATTATGCCTAAAAACGATTTGAGATTTTAGTATTTTCCAAAAACAAATCTAGTCGTAAATTTATTATAAATATTTTCTAAAAATAAGTTATAATTATTTTGCAAATTCCTTTGTTGATTATTATCGTCGTTGATCATGACTAATCCCATGTTCCTATTTTATCGCGATTTGGACCACTACATCGACCATGGCTATTGGACTACTGAGACATGTCAGAAAATACCACACCACACCAGGCGACCCATCAGGCAAGATACCTTGCCATTATACTGTTTATTTTAGTTGTATTTTATTTACATATCACTGTTCATTTATTTCTAGTTCTTGATTACTGTCTGCTGAGTGATATTAGTTGTACCTTGTTATTTACCTTTGATTGCATATGGACTTAGAGTTAAGGGACTACCACTAGCTTAGTGCATTGCATAAACTTTGACACTGTTGTGCCACGAGATGTGTGAGTTATGAGTAGCATATAGTCTACGGACTTGCGTGTTGGCTGATCACTGATGCGTGCAGGACGTGCGTTAGGTCTAACTGTCAATAGTTGTGTGTTAGAAGACTTGACGGTTAGTAGTGTTACATGGTCGTGGATGCGACATGATAGGTACATTGGCTGGGGAGAACATTTCCTTGTCGTATGGGCTTCGATTGCACTTTCCCTATAACCCGGAAGCTCCGCTGGAGATACGGGTATGAGCCTCTCAGGTTGGCCACTGTCGTTTTTGAACGTCATGCTCTCGGTCACTGTTGCTCAAGTGGAGACTATACTAGATCCCATTACAGCCAGGGCTCATGCGACGAATGGTTTGTTCTCACTATATATTCACTTTAGTTTGGTTAGATTACCTTATTGTGTCTTGTCACTTTCTTTGATTGTGACATGTTTTATATTCAGTATTTATATGGCATGTTTATTGTATCTTGTTACGTCCCTCTGAGGACCTGGTTATCTCGCCAGGTGTGTGTTCTTGTCTTTCGCAGGTGTTCTAGCCGTGGCCATGATCGTCACTATTTTTTCGAGGGTGATTGCGTTTTGATCGTCTTCGCTTCGCCCGCCAAACTCATTTTTTATGTACTTTTCCTTGCTTGTTGGTAGTGGATTTGTCTCCGTCCAACGATTGTATACATGACAAATTCAAAATTACTTTTATATCATTATTTATCTTTGTAGATGAGATTTAGTACCGTGGTTACTGTATTTTACAGCTTATGTATTTATACGAGGATCTATATACTTCGTATGTATATAGTTGGCATGATTACGTTCTAGTCCTACGTATTTTGGGACTGGGGCGTTACAGGATGGCAGGCTGATTGGTCCTATGACGTCCATGCCTGAGGCTTCAAACGGCCAAGATGCTGTCGTCGGATGTAAAAACTCCGAAGGTTGATGAATGAAATCGGCGTGGACCTGACAAGCTCTACACTTCTTTGCATATTCAATGACATCTGTTATCATTATGGGCCAGTAATAACCCATTCGTTTGAGGTGATCTTATAATTTGGGGCCTGGTTGATGTATACCACAAACTCCATCGTGAGCCTCCCGGAGTGCATATTTGGCTTCTGTGTCTGATAAGCATCATAACAGTAACCCATCGTAAGAGTGTCGGTACAACATCTTGGTAGCTGTGTCGTAGTAAAATCCGAGGGATCGTCTTTGGATAGACACTGCTTCCTTCGGGTCCTCGGGATGGATTCCATAGACGGCATAGTCCATGAAAGGAAATCTCCAGTCTTTCGCATCGACGTTTGTTTCCGTTGTGTAACTGTGATGAATATAGAAGACATTTTTATACAGAATAGTTCTCGACCAGACACTGTGATCGATTGCTGAGTATTAGTAGGAACGGTCAAGGAGGCAGCGAGATAAGCTAGAGCATCTGCTTCTATATTCTGTAGTCGAGGCACGTGCTCGATGAAGAATCCAGCGAAAGTAGACGCCAACTCCATTATTGCTTTATAGTAGGGGATGTGATCTTCGTGACAAACTTCATAATCCCCTCGAACCTGACTAACTATTAGCTTGAAATTGCCATAAGCTACTAGATAGTCAACTCCTAGTTGCTTTGCCAGTTCCAGGCCGATTAATAGGGCGTTATATTCGGCTACGTTGTTGGTGCATGGTTCCACGAGAGAATATGCACGATGTATAACCAGATGATCAGGTGACACGAGCACGACACCTACTCCGGTCACAATATTTCCTTTAGGTCCTGTTCTTGATGTACCATAAAAGAACATTCACCAAATGGGGATCTCTTCAGTTGTAATGTTAGACTCCACAACTTCGTCGGGGATTTCATCATAGAGTTTGGACGATTCTGGCACCGGATGAGCTGCTAGTAAATCAGCTAATGATTGGCCTTTTACTGCCTTCCGAGGAATGAACAACATATCGTATGGAGTCAACAACATTGCCCATGTGGCTAAACGAGAACTGAGAGAGCCCAGTTTAGTCATGAGTATTCTGAGAGGGTTGACTTTAGATATAATATGGATAGTATGTCCAGCACATAGTGGCGTATCTTCTGGATGGCAAATACTAGTGCAAGGCATTCCTTCTCCACCGGTGTGTTTCTGTGTTCGGTACCCACCATTTTGCAGCTGATGTAGTAGATTGCATGTTCATGGCCGTCTTCATTCTTCTGAGCTAATAGGGCACCAGGAGAATGGTCCATAGCACGGACATATAGTAAGAAAGGCTTCCCCATTATTGGAGCTACCAATACTAGAGGGCTTGTAAGGTACGCCTTGATGTCGTCGAATACGCGTTGACATTGTTCAGTCCAGATAAAAGATACGCCTTTCTTCATGAGCTGAGTGAATGGTTGACACCTTCCAGAGAGGTTCAAAATGAATCATCTGATGTAGGCTAGCCTTCCTTGTAGTCCACATAGCTCTTTGAGGTTTCTTGGAGGATGCGTATCGAGGATAGCCTTCACTTTCTTCGGGTCAAGATGTATACCCTTTGAAGTGATGACGAAATCAAAAAACTTGTCACTGGAGACATCCAGAAAAGACTTGGTTGGATTCATCTTGAGTTGGTGTGTACGCATTAGTTCGAACACCGTTCTCAAGTCTTGGAGGTTGTTGCCCTTGAGACGACTTTTAACTGCGATATCGTCTACGTAGCACTCTACAGTTTTGTACAAATGATCGCGAAAAATTGTTTATAGCTAGCTGGTATTTCGCCCCTGTATTCTTCAATTCGAAGGGCATCACCGTATAGCAGTATGCCCCTAACGGTGTTCGAAAAGATGTATACTTCTCATTGTCGGGGAACATCTTGATCTGGTTGTAGCCTGACAACCCATCCATGAAGGACATCCACTCGAAGTCGCAAGTATTGTCGATCATTACGTCGGTGATCGGTAGAGGGAACTCGTCCTTCGGGCATGCAGAGTTCAAATTACGGTAATCGATACAGACTCGAACTTTATCGTTCTTTTTTGACTGGAACGATGTTGGCAACCCAGTCTGGGTGTTGTTCTTCGTAAATGAATCCACTGGCAATGAGCTTCTTGACTTTATTCTCGATGGCCTCCATGACATCTGGTCGAAATCGTCGTTGTTGCTGCTTCACTGGCTTAGCTTTAGACGAAATATTCAGGCGGTACATGGCAACTTTAGGGTCCAAGCCTGACATGTCTTCATAGCTCCATGCGAAGACGTCGATGTATTCTCTTATAAGCTCTAAAAAGATTGGCGTTCATCGCCAGATAGACTTTTGCTGATGAAGATTGGTTTGAAAGATGATTCATCTCCTAAATTGACTTGAATGACTTCGTCTTCGGTAGGGTGGTTCGTGTTGTTCGAAGCACATCTCCCACCTAGTATCCATCTTTTGAGCCTATTGTTAAAGTTCAATTGATTGGACAACGTTACAATTTGGTTAACGAAAACCATGTTGACGAACAGAGTTGTCTTGAGCATGTCGTCGATGTTGGAGTCTGAGTCCCAGAGGAAGGAATCTGAAGAATGAGAACAACGATCTGCTTCACCATCTGATCTTTCAGGAGTTGTTGGTGGAGTGACATAACCCAAACCAATACCGCTTCGTTGATAGTAGTTCTCGGGTTGCCGGGAGTAACAAAGTGTCGTATTGGCAACCATCGTCCTCGGCCATAATTTAGCCACTGGTCGCTCTTGATGTCATATCCCATGTTCTGAATGATATCCTTGGCCTGCCAACTACACCGAAAAAGTTGTATTTTCTCAGAGTCATAGTTAGCTTCTGTGTTGTGGTTGGGAGAAGTAGAGTCTGGAACGAACTTTCTCTCGCTAATTATACGACCGAAGATGATTAGTTCTTCATCCTTCTTTCTGGCTGGAAAGATGAAGTAGAGGATATCTTCTGGGTAAACTTTTTCCTGCAGGTGAGGCATCGTGACCGGCATGCCTATGTGTGGTCCTATGTCGTGCTCTAGAGCGTATATCGTATTGTAGTGGTTTATATATTGATAGACATCGGAGTAATTCCAAGATAAACCTTTACTAAGGAAATACGCAAGTTCTTTTTCACGGATAACATCATCCGCTAAAAGTACATTATTATGAGTATTGATATACTCATTGACAGGATCATCATCTAGAAGAGGAGCCACAGTCTTGGCCGAGTTGACCACGTACGATAGTTCTTCAGAATTGGGAGGACGGGCATCAGTAGGTTCTTCCCGGGGTATCTTGCTGAGAGTGATGGTCAATGGTTTGACCTTGTCAGGGTTCTTTTTTTTCACCCAGATTGAGAGAGGCTTAGGAGTACTTTTTGGAGTAGCATGTCCTTTGACTCGGATGATCAGGAGACCATCATTGGAGGATGAACTTGCTTCAGCTTCAATGTCAGCTTCGTTGCCGTCATCCTTGGGGGGCGGAGATTGGTAAAGGACTGAATCTCCATAGTAGGCTTCGATGCCCTTAAAAGGATCGAGATCGGCAAACTCCGTCTTTACGACACCGTCACTTTTGATGTATTTGAAGCACTGGTGAAGTATGGAAGGAACGATCATGTTCTCGTGTATCCATAGACGTCCCAACAGGACGTTGTAGGATACATTGGCATCGATCACATAGCAGGAAACCTCCGTTCGTAGATCAGCGATCTGGCACTTGAGACGGATCTTGCCCAGCGGGTGGCTTCGACCAGCATTGAAAGCCATGATAGTTGTGTTGGTTGCAGATAGCTTGTGCAGAGGGATCCTCAGAATTTGAAGCAAACTTCTTGGAATAATACTGTGGGAGGATCCTGGATCGATGTGCATGTGGTCCACCTTGATCGCCCCGATATACCCTGTATAGTACAGGAGTCTATCATGACAATTTTTTTGAGTAGCATATCCTCCTGTGAAAAGGTGATATTGGGCACCACTTTCATAGTACTGTGTCAGTGAGAACAGGAGACAGGATCTTCAGCTGGGGCTTTGACTTCAGCGAGAAAATAGTCGGCATGTAGTAAAGCTTTACTTAAGGCCTTCCGTGTTTCTTTGTAGAGTCGTAACAGATCGAACAGAGGCAACTTGGAAGGTGTATTGGCTAGCTATACCAGTATGTCAAAGTTGTAGGGCCGATCCATGCCTTCGGGAGTTGGTGCCTTCAGAGACTTGTCAAACCGTGTCTCCTTCTGCTTAGCTTTGTCCGAAGTTGGAGGCTTAGACGGGCCGGCTTCTGAGTTTATGGGTGCAGCAGGAGGTTGAGAAGGTACTGCTTCTTATTGTGTGGGGTAATATGTCCGAAGATAAGTCTTCCCCGATCGCATCTCGCCAGATAGAACCTCGTAGATGGGAGAGGATACCATATAGCATGACTTATATTTCTTGCCCCCTTTTGCTTTAGGAGGTACCACCCCCTGCGTCACTTCTTGCACAAGGTCTGGATGGACCCACATGATCTCACCACATTCATTCGTGAGTGGCACCAAGGTTGAGTTGCGAGCTGGCGGTAGGTTGAAGACTTCTATTATTACCTTGGGAATGGAGACCATGCCATCTTGGACTTCTGTGGGAGGAAAGTCACCAAACTGAAGAGAGATCATGTTATAAGATACGACCTTATCTTCAGCTTCGAGGTTGATCACTTGGCTGTCGATAAGCTGTTGTATCTTTTTTTTCAGGACGATGCAGTCCTTGGTGGAATGATGCACATACTGATGATAGAGACAGTACTTAGGATTGTTGAGCTGGTTTGTCTCTATAGGACGTTGTGGTGGAGGCAATGTCAGCTTATTACCCTTTGTCAATGTATGAAAGATGGTAATGACATCGTCTTCCTCAAAGAAGAAGGTCTTCTTAGGCTTGTCGGAGGTGCCCTGAGAATTGGAAGCTCCTTTGGATGTGTCGACCTTCAGGACTTCTTTTCCTTTACACCTACGAACATGGATAGTTTGAGGATGCTTGCCCTTATCTTCGGATTTGGGTGTTTTTAACCCCAGTAGTTCCAAGTTAGGAACGTCTTTTTCAGCAGCATCAGCGGGCCCAATGAAAGCGGGCCATATATCATACTTATGTATACCCAGACAAAACTTTACTATAGGAAGGAAGTTATGTCGACAAGTATCCATAAGTTCTGAGTCTGGTATACCGAAGGACAACTTCAGTGCTAGTTGTCTGAAGCGTTCGATGAAGGCGATGATAGACTCAGTCCTCCTTTGCTTGGTCTCGATGAGGGTGGACATACTAACATACATGCCACTCTCGTAAAACCTGTTGAAGAACAACCTCTCCAAGTCTTTAAATAAATTGATACATCCTTCAGACAGACTGCAGAACCATTCGAAAGCTACCCCCTGCAAGATGCTAATAAACAGCTTCGACAAGAACGAATCGTCTCTGGGCAAGTTTAGAGTCTGCGTGTTGAAGTATGTCATGTGTTAACGAGGAGAAGTCAACCCGTCAAATGAATTCAGCATCAACGGCTTGTATTTAGGAGGGCAAGTAGCATTCTCCCACTCAGAGGGATACGGTTGAGTTATCCCCATCTTCTGAAGCTCGTCTTTGTGTGAGATGGTGTCGAGACGGGCAACCAGGGAATCAATTATATCCTGTTGATTGAACAGGTATTGGAAAACGGCTGCTGAACGGTTGTCAGGTGTCGTTAGCGAAGGGCCACCTCCAGCATTTGCAAGATTTGGAGCAGGCGCAACGGAATGATACTCCTTTTGCAGTGAAGGAGGCTTGTTGCTATGAGCCGGACTAGCATGGGCCGAAACATTTTGTTGGAGAGGAGGAACAACCACAACAGCTTGAATTTCCATGATACTGGTAAGCATATCAGTGATCTTGGCGAATGCTGTTTCAAGACCCTCTAGCCGTTTGCTAGTCTGATCACTGGCTTCTTCAGGTTTTTCTCCGTCCGCCATGTATGTAGATAACATGCGAAGATAAATAGAGAAAACAGTACAACTGGTGCTGATACTGTCTGTCTCCGAGTGAACAAGTCGTTCATCCTCAGGTAGATGAGGTTGATAGTCGCCATCAGATTCGGAGGGATCGTCGTCCTCTGGAAGGCTACCTCCAGTGTGGAGGTCATCCGTTTCAGACTTTGAGGGAATACTACCCCCAGCTTGGGAGTCTTCGTCATCCATGCAGAATCTTACCTTTGACCGAGTACCCATATAGACTCCTTCAGATGTGACAGCCTACTGGCCATCTGTTGGTAGACTTCTTCTTCTTCTTCTCACGGAACTGATAGAGAAAGTTGGGTTCGTAGTCTACCGTCTTTGATTGGGGCTTCCATAAGGGGGAGCCCATGAAGCCATGTTGGATGAAACACACAGTGGCTTTTATCTTCAGAGAAATGCAGCCGTCGAAACAAGGACTTTCTTTGAGGCACTCTTGTTCCTTTGGAGCAGCAACAGTTGATAACAATACTGGTGCACAGATGTGCACTATGAATTGTTATGTCCTTTCTCGCTTTATGCTTATGATTTATCATGTCGCGTAAGTCAGCAGAGCTTTGCGTTACAACCCATGTTGTATGCATCGCCGAGCTTTGTATACGGGTTCGTAAGGAGAGTTGGCGCATCCATACTTAGTTCACGTGCAGGGCCAACCCCCACACCTAAGTTCTGTGATGTCCTTGAAGACAGCCGCGTGCTATACGCGTTGGGGCCTATTTTTTTGATGTGGGCGCATCGTCCTTGGAGGCTGGCCTTGGGCACATGTTCTTTGACAGTATGTCTGAGCCTCCTTGATGTGGGTGCATAGTATGGATCCAGTGAGCCTGGGCGCATAGACTTGGGCGCATGACCCTGGATGCCTAGTCTGTTGAAGACAAAAGCATTCTGGTTGGGGTTATGCGCCCAAACATCTTCTTGGGCGCATGGCTTTAGGCGCATGCTTGGCGGAGCAGCGCTGTTTTCTCCCAATTTTGCCTCCTTCATTTATGAGCCACGCCGGGTTTGCCCAGAGTGTTGCACACCCCGATTCTTGGCATCATAGTGTTTTCCTTTCCCAAGTCTCGAGCGTCGAACACTCTGTTATTGGTTGTGGAGGAAAGAAGTCTCTAGGCTAGTAGAGCTCGGAACGGTGTGAGCCTTCTCCATTTGGGGAACTTCTGTGGCAGAGTCATGCACCTATGTGACAGAGTCCTCCAGTTGAATATCTGCTATGACACTAGCAGGATATGCACAGTGAGCCTTCGGAAGCCAAGTCTTGCGAGACTTGTTTAGCTTCACTGATTTTGAGGTAGTAGAGCCATCCCTCGAGAGCATCTGTTCGAACGCCTGTTGATCGAACTTTACGATGGTATCTTCTGAGTGCTTCTCACTTTGTCGGCATCGGATTACGTCACCACCTTCTCGTCAGAGGAAAAGGTAGTCCCTAGCCGAGTCGCCATTTTTGTGGACACACAAAAAAAGGAAAAGAAAATGCTGTCTTTTCTTTATTGGCGCAAGGCACCACAAATCGAGTATGCCTGAGAGATCCTGTGCTGAGGATCCCCAAATACAAAAAAGAATTCTGGGGAATGGGACGATGTAGATCGAACGGCAGTTGTTCCTTTACTCTGTTGACACTCCGATTACAAAAGTGGGAGAAAACCTAAAAAATTGCAAACTCTCGGTTCACTGGCAAGAAGTGCAGCAATTTGGCTCTTAAAAATGCTCTCCTTTCTATGTTTTGAAGAGGGATGAGGCCCCTTTTTATAGTCGTTCTTGAGCTGGAATGATGTTATGCGCCCACATGAGGAAAACACACTGGTTTTTATATGGGCGCATAGTTCTGCCTTGGGCACATAGGGTGTAGGCACATGCAGGCGGCAAGATCGTGGGTTGGTCGTGGTGTTGACGTGGCCGCATGCTTTGGTGTACGACTGCTCGTGGAGACTGACGTGGTCGTACGCTCCGGTGCATATTTTGATCCTGGCTTTGACCGAGTCAAGCTTGGGCGCATAGCCATGTCTCAGGCTATGCGCCCTCCTTTTGGGGCAGCTAGTCTTGGGCACATGGAGATTCACCGGCTGGGCGCATAGAGCTTCACTAGCTGGGCGCATAGAGTTCCACTGGCTGGGCACATAGAGCTTCACTGGCTTGGGCGCATAAGGCCTCATTGCTAAAAAATTTTCATGCTTCTATACATGGTAATATTGAAAGTAAATCGACAACTTATTCATTTTCCTGCATTTCATGTTCATCAACTCAGATATCAATTCATTTCATTTCAATGTTCATTTCATCACAACATTTCAATGTTCATAGGGACAAGCACCATTTATTGTCGTTAACAGTGTAATCATTTCATTCAATGTTCATTCTCTAGCTTCGTAGTGATATTGACTTGTGGCATTAGCATAAAATCATCGATCAACGAATGTTGCAAGACAAATTATTTAGTTAGCGTGAAGGAGTAGCGAGAGGGACAAAACCATCATAGAGATCCATACTCACCAGCTAGAGAATTGCCGAGAGGGAGAGGAACACTTGCGCGCTTAGCCTTCCATCACGCGTTCGTCTGCAATGGCACCAAAAGGTTGGTTAATACTCCATCTCGTTATGTTCCCTTCTCTCAGAATTCTCAAGAATGAATGCTATGAAAGTAGATAAAAACAGGCAAGAATCAAATCATAGAAAACCATTCAAAAAAGCATCCATCAAAATCAAGCAACAAACCCAGCAGCAAAACATCCAGAGAAAACTCTTGGACGCATTACAAGAGAAACCAATCCATTAGTTGGAAAGGTTCTTATGCATTTGTCCATGATCGGTTCGATGCCGACGGTAAGTTTCCCCAATACTCGGTTCCGACCGAGTTGATCAAGCCAGAAGCCTTACATAGTCAACCGCTAGGAGCGGGGCACTATATAATATACCACTAAGAAAAAGTTTCATTTTCGAAACTTAAAACAAAAGTCCTACCTCAAAATTATCAAACAGCGAGGGGTATTTCATCCTTATCTCCTCTTCCGGTTCCCACGTCGACTCTTCAACAGCATTGTTCCGCCATAGCACGTTGACTAAAGACACTGTTTAATTATGCAAAACTTTCTCATTCTTGTCCAAAATATGGATATGTTCTTTAGTGTAGGATAGGCCAGCGCTGTAGAAGCATGGAAAAGAATAAAGAAAGATCTATGCGGCCAAGGATCCCCATGCAGCTCATAGAGCTCATGCGGCTCAGGGATCCATGCGGCTTAAGCGTCTATACGGCTCGAATAGTTCGGCCCAGAGAGGAGCCACGTGGCCCTCAACAGCTCTTCCCTTTGTCTTTACTGCATTTAATGCCTTGACGGCTGACAGCTCTGACCAATGACAGCTCTGACATAAAGACACAATGATGACTCTGTCATAATGGTAGACTCCTAGGGAAACGAAGAAAATCTCTGACACAATCCATCAAACCCCAAAGACCTTTATGCGGCCTTGACACGTGGACAGTCGAATGCGGCTCAGACAGAGGCCACCCCATGCGGCTCAGGCAGAGGCTACCCATGCGGCTCACGAGGACTATCTTCATGCGGCTCACTGATAAGCAACCCATCATGCGGTCGCCTACGCTCATGCGGATCAGATCACCTCCATGCGGTTCAAATGTTCAGAGGCCACTCCCAAGCAGCCTTGACACGTGGCCAGCCTTATGCGGCTCAGTGGGGGGGCAATCCTCATGCGGCTCAGATTTCCTAAGTGGCTCACGGTTTTGCCAACATCCCTACAGCTATCAGCCTAATAATAGTGGGACACGTAGCAAGATTCATCAACAAATTCTAACAACCAGGTTTAGTGCCATCCTCATAATTACTGGGATCAAATCAGATCATTTGCAATCAATCAAATTGAACACGTGGCAGGAGATCCGAGCTTGGCATAACAAATCATGAGGATTTATAGAAATCATTATTAATTGCCCACAAAGAATTGATGCAATCACATTAATTAATAAAATCGATTACGAGCGACCCAGATTCATTGATCCTTAACCGTCGACTTTTGAGAATGGGTAATCATTGCAAACCCTAATGATGCCCCCCACTCTTATAAATAGCAATGTGCCATTCCCTTGCAAAGCAGCAGAGAGAGAGAGCATACCCCCCTCGAATCCAGAGAGTCAGAGAGAAATTGAAAGGAGAGCATTTCTTCATCAATGCCAAACAGTTCTTCTACAGAGCCAAGGCTGCACTCGATCGTCCAAGGAGTAAGGCAGAGTTGCTGTCGCTTTTCCGAGCCTCTATCGTCACCCCCCAGAATCTAAAATAAACAATTGTACTTAGATTGTTGTACCTAGGTTTTCGTCCCTAGGCTTTCTTTGTACAAGCGAGTTTGTATTGTGAGTCTAAGTTCAGTCCTCCGATAATTGTTCTGTTCTTTTACAATCAATGGCAAACACGATGGCGACTCTGCTGGGGACAAACTTCTCCACGACTGAGGAGTTGGTGACGCAATCGAATACAGCCAAACTTGGCTCCACGCAACAGAAGATGGTCGTCCGCTTCGACCAACAGGCGTTTGAAGAAATGCTCTCCGACGGGAGCGCTGGCCCGGTCCAGAAGCAAACCCGCACAAAGAAGGCTCGCAGGGAGTGGAGGCCAAAATCATTTGCTCCTCCCCAGGCCCAGGATGGAGTACTCTCTGCTACCCAAGATAGCGAAGACGATTCTCATGCGGCCCCACGTCAAGCCATAGAGGACTCTGCTGTCCCTAAGTCCGGCAGAAAAAAACACTACGATGCTGGACTTGCAGGGACAAAGAGTGGTTCTATGTGCTCCAGGAAGAAGTCGAACACTCATGCGGCCAAGACCGCTAGCCGCATGCATGATGCTCATGCGGTTGAAACTTCCAGCCGCATGGAGAATATCCATGAGGCCAGAACTTTCAGCCGCATAGAGAAACCTCATGCGGCCGAGACTTCCAACCGCACGAAGAAAGCCTTTGCGGCCACAACTGCCAGCCGCATGAAGGCTGTTGACTCCAGTCGCATACTGCCTGCTCCACGCAGCTCAGGCTCAGTCTTCGATCGCCTCTCCTATGGTTCTGATCTCTCATGTGCCCAAGAAGATATGTCTGACTCTCTGCAGCATCATTTTGACTCTTCCTGTTATACGCCTTCACGCGTTCGAGTGAAGAAGTCAAGGGCAGCGCGAGCTCGGCGAGCTCAGTCGGCTGTCCCAACCTCTGACCATCTGAGAGGTCCATATACCGTTATGCGGGCCTCTGATGGGAAGTTGTACAGAACCACTCGAGTCCAGCCCCCGGCGGCAAACGGACAGAGTGGTTCCCACAAGTCTTCCAAAACCCAGGGAGCAAACATGGTCGTTCTAGACCCGTCTGACTTGCGTGAGGTTATCCTCCGCAAACGCAAATAAAGAGAAGAGGCCCCGGTATGCAAAGAGTCCTCCCACGGACATCACTGCACCCAAATCATCGTCAACTGCTGTTACAACAATGCAACAACAAGAGAAGACCGGCAACCTATTTTCGAAAGACTGCAACGACCAAGCTTAGAGGACGAAGCGCCTCCCGTCGTCTCTTGCAACTCCACTCAGAAAATCCTCGCCGATGGGAGAGGGAAGAAGATAAACGTTTCCAGCCCGAAGATTTCAACCACTGTGACTAAGAAACTGTCGTCTAAATGGTTGTGTTGGCCCATTGGTCATATGGTCAAACTGATTTTAATAATTGATTAAACTCTGTCTCGATATATGGAACTAGTTAGGATATCTCGGACTCTTGGACATGATCAAGAACAGCTATCTACACAGTTCAAGACCGAAGCTCTGTTTGTCTGTTCGAGTCTGTATTTCTTTGAGCAATGTATTTTTATTTTATTTGAGTCTAAGAATACCTTGTACACCGAGTCGTACTGGCAAATAGGCTATTCTAAAACGATTTCAAAATGTTTTTAAAATGTCCTTATTTTTGAAAAACATTCGTATTTACAAAAACTCCAAAAAGGTTTTCAAAATTCCCCAAAAACTAATTTTAAAACCATAACCTAATCCTGACAGAACTCGGCCAGAGTTCGGCCAGAGTTCGGTTAGTGGCCGTTTTGTTTTTGAATTCCTTGGAACTTGGTCCTCCTGCAGTTGCGAATTTGACCGAGATTTTCTCATCGAGTTCTGCCCGAATTCTGCCAGAATTCCGTCTTTGGAACTCCTATAAATAGAGAAGGATTTCGATCATTTTAACTCACTCATTCACTTTCAATCTTCTCTCTACTTAAAGCTTTCAGTCTTCCAAAGTATTTTTCTCGAGCTTTACTTTTCAGATCCCAAGCCAGTTACAATCCTCTAGTTGATTTGCCAGTGCGGTGCGGTCTAGAAGTTTCAGAGTGATTGTAATCAGAAGGCTTGATAGAAGAATACCTTTTCACAATTGAAGTTGGACGAGTTCTTCGTATCAAAGCTCGCGTTGTAGAAGTTGCAAGGACTTCGTAAGAAAACTTACGGTTTTGCCAATAGTGGATTCAACTGGTAGCAAGAGTTCTACCGATTGGACTAGTCCTCAACAGAGGAAAACCAGTATACATCACTGTCTTTGCGTTTGCTTTCTTATCTCTGCCTTTACATTATTTAGTTGTGATTATTATTCTGTGATCTTGCTGCTAACATTTTTAATTAGCATTATTCCGCTGCCAACTCTATTCACCCCCCTCTAGAGTATTCTGCTTTACGATTTCGTTCCTACAATTGGTATCAAAGCGGGTGTTACAGGTAAAGCAAGGTAACATTGCAATTATTTATTCATTTAACTAATTATTATATAGATCACAGCACAACACATGGCAACTGTGAAATTCACAAGTGAAGGCCAGGCCACAAACAGACCTCCATTGTTTGATGGTACGAATTATACCTATTAGAAAACACGGATGAGTTTCTTCTTGAAATCACTTGACTTTGATTTATGGTCTATTATTATTGATGGCTATTAAAAGCCACCTCGTATAAATATTGATGGAGTTTTAATTAAAAAACCCCATAACAGATATATAGAGGAAGAAAAAAAAGGCCAGTCTTGACGCACGTGGTATTAACGCTTTATTTTGTGCTTTAGACAGAACTGAATTTAACAGGGTGTCTATCTGTACAACTGCAAATGAAGTATGAAAAATTCTTGAAGTCACACATGAAGGCACAACTCAAGTCTTAACGCATGTGGTATTAATTGCTGCTAACATTTTTTAATTAGCATTATTCCGCTGCCAACTCTATTCACCCCTCCTCTAGAGTATTCTGCATTACGATTTCGTTCCTACAGGTTGTCCACCACCGGAGTATTCCAAGGTACCCGTTCGAAGACGAAATCTACCACAGTAGGAGATTTATTATCCACACCACTGGGGGTTACTGAAACTGGGAGTAGCACTCCTCAGAACATCCACGATAATCCGATGTTCCAAGGAGATAAGCCCGGGGAAACAACTCTCCCATCAGATACAGCAAGTTCCGACGTCCCTAAGGACGTCCATGACTCCCAAGATGAAGCAAACTCTGAAGCTGGGGGTACTATCCCTTCTGAGTCCGAACCAGAGGAGAACATTCCCACATACCCCGATGACTTCTCGCTACAGGGGTGTGATTCGGAGGGCACGTCCTCCACCGTTCCTTCTATCTCTTCTCATGTAAAGACGGTGTTCATGACGGACAGCAACCAAGGTGGTTCCAGTGATCGCCAACGTATCGACACTCTGGAGGCCATACTGCATGCCTTGGTCAAGTCTGTAGACGAGATCAAAGCGGCCCTTCTAACTCTCCAAGGAGGGACGCCTGGCCAAACAAGCACGGGTCCCGCGGTCAATGCGAACTCGAACTCAGCGGCACCGAACCCGGGCAACAATCCTCCTGAAATAACGGCTCCCACCGCTATGGATGAGGCCAGGAAAGCAAGAAGAGACGTCCAGGAGCTCCGAGCCATGTTTCACGCTCGAGAAACCTCTCAAGAACTCAGAATACGGCAACCATACCCTGCTGCATAGAGGGATATCCCCTTTCCACCAAGATATAAGCCATTTAATATCAATCCTTATGATGGCAAGACCTCCGCAAGTCGGTACATCACTTACTTTGAGGTCACTATCGACCATCTGCCCCATGACGATGCCATCCTTACACGATTATTTATCGGGGCATTGGAAGGAGTCGCCTTCGACTGGTATTGCAACCTGCCGGACAACTGCATCCACTCCTTCGCCAGCTTCAAGCGCATGTTCTTGGAGAGATTCTACAAAGTAGGACAGGACGTCACGATGTCCACCCTCATGGACGTCGACCAAGGGGAGAAAGAGCTGACAAGGAACTATATTAAGCGGTTTCGCCAAACCGCAAAGAAGCTGCCGTCTGGTTACCCGGATTCCTCCTTGATTGAAATTTGCCAAAAGAGATTGCTCCCAACAATCAGTCTCTGGATGGGCGAAAGCTAATTTAAGGACTGGAAGACGTTTATCATCAGTGCCACTAGCGCCGAAGAATGGTTGAAGAAGGCTTGCCAACAGGGATTGCACATCTCAGAGGGAGAGGACAAGGGCAGGCGTCCTAACGCCAACAACAACAATGGGGATAGCTCTACCAACAATCGGGACAACAAGGGCAAGCAGGCTATGGTGGCCGATACAGCCCAGAAACCCGAGTCAAAACCGACAGACAAGCAATGGCCGCAAATTACCTACTCTTTCGAAGACGGCCACGTCAAGCCCATCTTGGACATGCTCATACAAGGAGACAGAATTCAGCTCCCTCCGCCAAGACGGAAACCTCGGCCGGCAGAAATGGAGAGCCCAAAGTACTGCCATTACCACGCAACGTCCACCATGCTACACATGACTTCTACCAACTAAAACGGTACATCCAACATCTCATCGATTCGAACGCTCTGGCCATCGATTTCAAAGAGGTAACTGTGGCAGCCAATATGGTATCAGTACAATTTGGCAGCTTCCCTCCAACAGAGACTCAAGACGGTGTGGTACCCATCCCTCTGGCGACAATAGAGATTGCTAATCTTCTACCTCCTCGGGATCAGGCTGTTGGTCTAGTGCCCCTCACCACATCACGAGGGGAGGTCATATGGGTCCATCCAGACTTGGTATCTGAAGTGACTCAGTCCACACCATCTTCCATTCGCAAGAAGAATAGTGGAAAAGTCAGATCCTGCCGCACAATCTCGACAGATGTCGAAGAAGTCATGGCTGTCGTTACTCGGTCTGGGGCACAATCCCAACCTGTGGCTGAGAACTTGGCTGAAGATCACCAGCCAGCTGCCGCTGACACTCCAGGATCTTCTCAGCCTCCGACGACCGACAAGCCTAGGCCAAAGGAGACTCGCTTTGACATATCCCTCCGAAAAGAGGCACCGTAGGGGCTGGAGAGGCCCTATAACTTCGACATCTTGGCGCAATTGGCCAACACACCGGCCAAATTGTCATTATACGAGCTCCTGAGACTCTCGAAGGATGTTCACGCGGCTTTGAGCGATGCACTCTAGAATACCGACGCCTATCTGGCTCAGGTCAACCTTACGGGAGAGAGCCTGCCAGCAGATCTCCAAGACAGCGCTTACACGGGAGCGATGCCCAATATTGTATTCACTCCGCAGGATATGCTCATCAAAACCAACTAGCATGATCGCCCGTTATATTACACTGGATACATCGGCGACGTAAAGGTGGATCGGATGCACATTGATCCTGGTTCTTCCATAAGCATCATCCCAAAGGTCTGTTACATCATCTCCGTATTCCTTTGCATCGCCTGATGCCAACAAGCACCGCCATCAGCAGTTTCAATTCGGGCAGGAGCTACCCGATTGGGAAGATTCGCTTATAGTGCCAAATTGGCGATCTTCACTCAGAAGTAACCTGTTACGTCATAAACGCAGACACTTCCTATAACATCCTCTTGGGGCACCCTTGGATACACGATTACATGATCGTACCTTCCACGCTGCACCAGTGCTTCAAGTATGTCGATAAACACGGCTTCGTGAGGATAGAATTTGCCGACATAGATCCTTTCAAAGGGATCGAATCCTACTACGCAGACTCCTGCTTATACGAAAAATCGAAGAGGCACCTTGGTGAAGGAGATGTACAAGCTCGTACCGAGACAGCCAGAGAATCAGAAGAGCCTCTGACGATCCACCTCCAAGCTCGCAAACCTGGCAAGTTCGCACCCCTTACAGCCACTCTGCGTAAGGACACAATCAGCCTCTTGGCACAAGAAGAGCAAATAATAATCTGGCTGCCAAGGTCCGGCCAAGTGCCAAGGCTCACAACGGAACCACTGACAATCAGGCTGCCTAGAGTCGACCAACCACAAATGGAGAAGCTCAACCCTTCCGACAAGCCAATGACGATACGCCTTCCCAGGAAGAATCGTCACCCCGATACAAAGTCTAGGGCTTCTAGCGAGCCAACAACTCCCCGTCCAGTATCAAATACCAAATTGGGGGTCGCTAGTTTGCCAACGACTCCACGTTCTGCTCTACCAGCTGAACCCCTGACGATCAAGTTGTCCAGGTTATCCTCCCAGTCTTTATTTATACATGGGGTGGCCGAAGAAGAACTGGAATTGGCCAAGTATGTGGCTGCCTACACTGATGTTCCCTCTGCGGATGATGTAATCCTACTAGAAAAGATACCTTACTTCATCAATAAAGGGCTATCTTTGAACTACCTCGAGCTTAATAAGCTTTGTACAATGTATGCTATGGAACACGGTATAGGCACTCACCTACACACACAGGTGACAAATGTGTACACCGCAAACCAGCTCACTCCAGTGGAAGACGCTTACCGCATAATCGAGGGAGTGGACCATCTAATCATCTTCGGTCGGAAGGATGACCCACAGTCCTTCACCATAGAAGAAGTCGATCTTGAATTAGATGTCGGAAGACTGCCTCTGTATCTTTATAGCCCCCAATCCAAATACCTCATGCAAAAATAGGGGTATGATCTGGAGACTGCGCCAGGCTTGAACTACGGCACTGGTCGACGATTACCTTTAAATCCACCAGTCCCGGCTGGTAAACCATGGGACTACTACAACAAGACCCGATATGGATTAGGGTATGTTACGCCCACAACGACCCCTGAAAGTTCAGATGAGGAATGCAAATGGCATTCACATTCAACCGGGTCACCAACTTCTGATTCAGACACCAGCATCGGAGACGTATTCAGACAAGTCCTGTCAGTCAACATAGGATTCGCCGACGCTTACGAAGAAGATGAAGACATTCTTGAAATCCTCGAGTTAGAGCCGTGGGCCCAACAACTGGATGCACAATGGGAAAAGCGGTTAGAACAGAGAGAGCGTCCTACTGAAGATGAGGTCATACAAGTGGATCTAGGCAACGACTCTTCTCCAAAACCAATCTTCGTTAGTAAAAGCTTGACAGACGAAGAATGAGAATCGTTACAGGAACTTGTCAAAGAATACATTGATGTCTTCTCCTAGAGCTATGAAGACATGCCAGGACTAAACCCCGAAGTTGCCCTTCACAAGCTCAACATTCGGCCAGATGCAAAGCCGATCAAACAACAACAGCGACACTTCCGCCCAGGCATCATGGATGCGATCGAAGTCGAAGTCAACAAACTCATAGCCAGCGGCTTCATATGCGAAGAGCAACCTCCAGACTGGGTCGCCAACATAGTACCGGTCCTCAAGAAGAATGAAAAGATTCGAATCTGCATCGACTTCCGCAATCTGAACGAGGCATGTCCCAAAGATGAATTCCCCTTCCCTATCACAGACATCATGATCGACAACACATACGGCTTCGAACGCATATTATTCATGGATGGCTTCTCGGGGTACAACCAAATCAAGATATCTCCTGACGACAAAAAGCATATATCATTCCGAACACCGATTGGCACATACTGCTATACAGTCATGCCTTATGGTTTAAAGAATGTTGGCGCCACATATCAAAGAGCCATGAGTATCATCTTCAGAGACCACTTACGCAAGACGGTGGAGTGCTATATTGATGACATCGCCGTCAAGAGTCGCTGTAAGGGAGACCATCTCCAGGATCTGAGAACGGTATTCGACCTGATGCGAGCACACAACATGAAGATGAATCCCAGAAAATCTTTCTTGGGCGTATCTAGCGAAAAGTTCTTGGGTTTCATCATCACCGCCCAGGGTATCCATGTAGACCCTGAGAAGACGAAGGCAATCATGGAGATGGGTCCCCCGAGAAATCTTCGAGAACTTCGAGGCCTCCAAGGGAGGCTAGCTTACATCAGGAGGTTCATTTCTAACCTCTTCGGGCGATGTCGGCCATTCACCCACCTCATGAAGAAAGGCGTCTCGTTCGTATGGGATGAAGAATGCCAACGTGCCTTCGACAGCATCAAAGAATATTGTCGAACCCTCCAGTCCTGGTGGCCCCGGTTGCTGGAAAACCATTCCTGCTCTATGTACGAGCAATGGAGCATTCCCTCGGTGCTCTGTTGGCACAAAAGAACGACGTGGGCCATAAACAAGCTATATATTACTTCAGCCGAATGATGATTGGGCCAGAGCACCGAAACACCGCCGTGGAGAAGGAATGCCTCGCCCTGGTGTTCGCCATTCAGAAGACGCGGCACTATGTCACCGGATAAACCATACATGTGATCTCACGAGTCAACCCTCTCAGGGTCCTCATGAATAAACCAGGGGCACTCAGCTCTCGCCTCGCTACATGGGCAATATTGCTGTCCCCCTATCATATGATCTTCGTCCCGCAAAAGGCTGTTAAAGGTCAAGCTCTGGCAGACTTTTTAGCAGCCCACCTAGGCTCGGAGTCGTCCAGAATATATGAAAAAATCCCAGATGAGGTCGCCGACTCGTATGCAACCTCTCACGATGATATATGGCGAATGTTCTTCGACGGTGCCTCAAGGACCGGACCTAAGGGCAACATCGTCGTCGAAGTCAGGGTGGTACTGGTTTCTCCTTCCGGATTGGTGATCAACCGCGCTTACTCTCTCACAGAGCCCTGCTCTAACAATGTGGCCGAGTACAACGCTTTGGTCATTGGCCTCCAACTTGCAAGAGAGCTGGGGATAGAATATCTTGAAGCATACGACGATTCTCAATTAATCGTCAATCAGATCCGGGGTTCAAACGAAGTCCGCCATGAAGACATGATCCCCTATTACCAAATAGCGATCAAGATTATTTCGTTATTTGAGGGATTCTTCATCGAACACGTTCCCAGACTCCAAAACATCGAAGCCGATGCCTTAGCAGGTCTTGCCGCTTCCCTAGCAGTGCCAAATCATACTCATCATTCGGTTGATGTGATAGGCCACGAACTGGTCTGTCCCAAGAACAACGTTCAATTTGTGGCGAGTTATTCCGCTCAGACGATCGACGAAGCGCCAGACTGGAGATAACCATTCATAGATTTCATAGTCTACGACATCCTGCCCGAGAACCCAAAGGAAGCCACTTCAATCAGAAGGCGTTCTCTCAGATTCTTCTATGATACAGAGGTAAAAATGCTGTATCGGTGATCCTACGATGGGCTATTGCTTCGGTGTCTGTCAAACGCAAAAGCCAAAGAAGCCATACGCGAAGCTCATTATGGTGTTTGCAGGGCCCATCAGCCTGGCCCTAAATTGCAAGACCGTCTTCGTCGAATGGGCTACTACTGGCCCATGATGGTAGCAGATGCGATAGACTATGCAAGAAAGTGCAATACCTGCCAAGTCCATGCAGATTTCATCCACCAATCATCCGAATTTCTACATCCGACAGTAGCATCCTGGCCATTCGAAGCATGGGGAATGGATATCATCGGTCCGATCGCTCTACCTTCTTCTCGAGGACATCGTTTCATACTCGCAATCACGAATTACTTCTCCAAATGGGCAGAAGTTATCCTGCTTGCAGAAGTAAAGACTTCAAACGTGATCAGCTTCCTCAAGCATCACGTCATCTATCGCTTCGGACTGCCCCGAAGGATCATCCACGATAATGGTCCGCAGTTTGCAAGCCACGCCTTCTATCGGTTTTGTGACAAGCACCATATCCGAAATATTGCTTCAACGCCATACAATCCAGCAGCGAATGGGTTGGCAGAAGCATTCAACAAAACAATCATCAAACTTCCCAAGAAGTTCGTATCGTCCAACAAACGCGACTGGAACGTGAAGCTTGGTGAATGCTTATGGGCGTACCGTACTACAGTCAGAACAGCCACTGGAAACACGCCGTTTTCCCTGGTGTACGGGAGTGAGGCAGTCCTTCCGTTGGAAACTCAAATACCCTCACTCCGCGTCGCCCTTACTTACCAATTGACGACGGATGATAACTACCGTCGCCGACTACAAGAGTTGGAGGCCTTAGATGAAAAGCGCCTCCTAGCTCAGCAACGGATCGAGCTATACCTAGCACGCATCTCCGGAGCCTTCAACAAGAAGGTTAAGATCAGAACATTCCAAGTGGGCGATCTCGTTCTGGTAGTCCGGAGGCTGATGGTCATGACTCACAAAACCATCGGCAAATTCCAGCCAAAATGGAAAGGTCTGTTTATCATTGAGTCCGTATTCTCCAACGGTGCTTACCGCCTCACAAAACAAAATGGAGACTTGCTCATGTTGCCCGTCAACGGCAAGTTCCTGAAGAAATATTATGTCTAAACGACATTTTCTAGATCATCGAGTCATGTACCCACCGCTACCGCTGAACTCATATCACATTTTCCAGATTAATGAGTTATGTACCCGCTGGTATCGCTGAACTCACATTCCAAAATTCTAGATTATTGAGTTATGTACCCGCCGGTACCGCTGAACTCATATTATAAATTCCAGATTATTGAGTTATGTACCCGCCGGTACAGCTGAACTCACATTCACAATCCCAGATTATTGAGTCATGTACCCATTGATACCGCTGAACTCATATCCACAAAATTGCAGATTATTGAGTCATGTACCCTCCCGTACCGCTGAACTCACAATCTCCCAGATTATCGAGTTATGTACCTGTAGGTGCCTCTGAACTCACATTCTGGTCACTCTTTCAGATAGTAAGTCATATATGACGATACCTCTGAACTTTCTTCTTGAAAGAGATCCTCTCTCATGATCCACTACCCGCACTTCCAGTGCACAAAAAGGGTAACAGATCCAGAAATTTCCAAAACAACCACGTCGATGTTATCTCTGAGTCGTTTCACTTCCGCCAAAAACAAATCACCCCTTTACATAGAACTTCCATGTCCTCATTACCTCTGAATCGTTCTATGTACCCCCCATCATTGAGCCCACTCCTGCCATGTCCTCATTACCTCTGAGTGGGAAGGCTCCTTCGAAGAAACCTTCATGCTTGCCATGTCCTCATTACCTCTGAGTAAGTATGTTGATTCCCTTTCGACTTATTATCCGTACCCACAACCGGAGTACGCCAAGGATAGTGGGTCCATAAATATCCTTCGTTGAGTTCACTCCTGCCATGTCCTTATTACCTCTGAGTAGGAAGATTCCACGACGAAAAACCCTCATGCTTGTCATGTCCTCATTGCCTCTGAGTAAGTATGCTGGTTCCCTTTCATCCTATTATCCGTATCCTAAGCCAGGGTAAGCCAAGGATAATAGGCCCACAAATATCCTTTGCTAAGTTTCTTAGTACAGGCCCATCACTTTCCATCATGCCCCGGGTGTCCAGCTGCTCCATGGCATTCTTTCTCCCAGTACCAGGAACGTCCATGACCACCTTACCGTGGAACTGTTATAGGTATCCCCAATCAAACTTGTTATCCGTACCTAAAACCAAGGTATGCCAAGGGTAATAGGTCCACAAACAAGTCCCCCATGCGGGGCAAACACCACCATAACACCACAAGCACAACAAGCAGTACAAATAAAGGGTAAAATAAAACATACTCTTTTATTTGGAAGCCAAAAAGCATTACATGTTTTGGGACCACGTCCCTCTCAAAAAGAAAAGAAAAGGAGAACAGAAATAAAAGGAGAAAAAGGCGGACAATAGTTTGGCATTACATAATTCCAGGAGATGGTTTCTCACCAAGGTGGTCCCCCGCTCATGCCGCTGTCTAGCTCGGCGTTCAGCCTCCTGGGATAACTGCTCCGCATCATCCAAGTGCATATATGCCCGCCAGTCATCCTCCATCTTCTTCAGGGCGAGTTCCAGATTGGTAGAAGCTCGACCAAGTTTGTCAGCCTCCTGGATAGCAAGCCCCTTCTCAGTACGGGCGGCTTCGAGCTCGAACTCCAGGAAGGCCAGCTTTCTCTGGAGCTCGAGGATCTGCTCCCTGGTGTCAATTACCCCGCGGGAGGCGGTCGCCTCCCGAGCCGTGTAATCTTTACTTCTACGGCTCCATTGATCGTATAACTGAGACAGATCACGATGGTCCTTCAGTATAGACAGCTTGATCGACTCCCGAGCAAGCCTCACATTCTCCATCGCGGTTATGAGGAAAGTGCACTCTTGATCTATCGCCGTGGATAGATCAGCTTGCTGCAACACATGAAATTAGGCCACAAGACGATTGGCCTCTAACAGCTTAGGCTCCAGAAGCACAGCTAACCCCGCCCCACCGGGGAGTGTTCTAAGGATATCGATTTGGCCACCGGCGCACCGACGGGCCATAGCAAAGGGAGTTCCCTTCTCCATGGCTGCATCGACCCCTCTCTTCAGATGGCGGTGAAAGCTGTCAACCACATCCTGGGACACTTCATCCAAAGCTTCTATAGAGGATGGCGTCAGAGGGAGTATGGCCGGTAATGTCGAAGGAGTAGCATCGGAACTTGCCATCCCTGTCACCAGGGAAACAAATTTCGTGCGAAAAGATGAATGAATAGCGGCTAGCTCCTCTTCCGCCACCCGAAGAGCTTGGATACTTGGCAAGGCAGAAAGGTCAACCCCCGAGACCATATTCACGGAGGAGGACACAAGAAGCGTTGTTCCTTGCCCCGGCTGTGCCACCACTTGAGCCCCCGAACTTGAACCAGCTGGAGGCCCTTCAATATAGGTGGGAAGAGAAGGAGGCACACGTGCTTCCATCAGATCCCCTCCGGTAGAGTCTACCCCGATAATGTCCGTCACCAACAATAAAGGGGCGGGACCTGTACGTCCAAAGCAACCATCAATCGACGTAACCCGAAGGATATGATGATAGAGCATATAGGCCTCCTCACAAGTTAAGATTCGGCTTATCTTACCAGGGGAGGGGCATGGAGGCCACAGCTCGCTCGCAGCTGACGTAGTCTCCTCACCCGCGACTTCCAAGTTGAGTTCAACTGATTTCTCTGTCCCAGCCACCCTTGAAAAGGAGCCAGCCGGTTCAGCGTCACCCCGTTGAAATTCAGCTGTCTCAGGGACAGGTACAGTAGAGCCTCCGTCCCCATGGGCTGAGGTCTCAGCAAGGTGGGACTCCTCGACCGTCTCCGGAAGAACCCCAGCAGAAATGATAGCGGTGCACATATCATTGACAAAAGTGGTCAGGGCCGGATCGACCTCAGCAGTCGAATCCTGAGAAACCGACTCCTCTGACGCTTGCAAAGAGTAAAAGAAGATGATTAGGCCATAGCTTAAGAAAAAGAAGGAAAAGGTAGTTGAAATTCAAATCACCTCAAAAATAGTGCCAACATCATCAATAAATAGCCTGCGGCGTCTTACCGCAGCTCGCTTCGTGGAGTAGGTTATGCTATCATCAGTAGACATACGCCTGCTTCGCTTGCACGAAGGACCAGGTACAGCAGGCGGCTGCCTCGCAACTATGTTATCCGGCACGATAGGTGGTTGATCCCCTGCCTCCTCGTTTGAGGGATGGGACGAATCATCGGCATCCTGTCCATCATCCTCTTCGCCCGCCGTCGTGGACTTCGAGTCCGGCACAGGAACCATATTTGCCTTTTTCTTCCTCTTCTTGGACCCCTCGGGCTTCCCTGCCAAACCAGTCCCGACAATAAAGCTGGTGCTCATGTCAAAATTCACGGAAGGTTTGCTCGCCGTAACATGATAGAGGGCCGCCATGTACAAAATCTTCCCTTGCGTATTAGCGTCGGGGACCGAGTAGCTAGCTCGGGTATGAACCGCATTGTAATAATGCCACACCCTGATACCGTCAAAGACAATGCCCTTGTAGCCTAGGAAAGCACTGGGACAATCAAGGAACAGCTGGCTGTACCCGAACTGGCGGGAGAACCTACTAGGAAAGTAGGGCTCCAGGTACACGTTATTGCGGTAACGATATACCAGGTGTGCCGGACGAATATTGTGCAGCCAGAGAAGCATCTTTTCAGATAAGAGCAGGAGAGGTTCAATGCCGTCAACGTGTGCACCCCTCACTTCTCTAGCGATAAATTGAAGGACAGATACAAAGAAGTCGGGCCCATCTACTCTCGCCAACGCCCTCCGACAAGCTGGCATGGTGTCGAATTCCCAAGGTTGACGATGGTATCAGAAAAGAAAAGTGTCATCATCGGTAACGCCATCGTCTGCTCCGGGCCTCATCAACGACCGATAATGCATCAATAGCCAATCCATTAAATAATGGTAGGGTAGTTCTATTCGTTCAAAGTCCAGTGTCGTCTCGCGAGCAATGACTTTGGACGAAAAGTCGCAGAGGCCGTGGTGTATGCTACATACCATTGCCGGAAGAAGGCCAACCTGACTCTGAAGACCAGCTTCACGGCCGGAAGGATGAAGTGGCGGCTGATCCTTTCAATAGAACCTGCCCCTCCCGAGACTACGCAGTTCCGTAGCCGTACCATCAAGAATCCAGCCAAAAGTGCCTTCTCAAACATTTGCCGGGTACCGTGGTTGAAATAGCTGAAGGAGTCGGTACGACTCCCAAACTTGTCACCGGTGGACCTCGACCTCTTGGCATTCGACATCAGGTTGTTTATCTCCTTCAGGGTTTGAGGACCTCGAGAAGAAACTCGGCCAGAGGGACTGAATTTGAAAAGATACGAGACCCAAGACGTAGTATGGGGAGCATTCCCTTCTGAGCTATTGTTCTTTTTGATAGCCGTTTGGTGGCAAATACTGTGGTAGCATAGCAGCTCCTGGTACACGATAACAAAACCCGGGAATCGTCGATCCAAATCCTCGAATTCCTCGTTTGTTGGGGTATATACTTCGAAGGCCTCACCCCCCCATGGCACCTTAGAAACAGCATACATTTCATGGAGAGCAAGTCCCAACTCCCCTCCGGGCGCGAAGAAAGTCCCCGTCCGTCGGTTAGACATTTCCAAAAGAGCCATGAATAATGGCTTGTTAAGGGGTAACCCGTAACAGGTGCCCCGGATGGCATAATAGAGGTCAATCTCCCGAAGGAATGCCTCATATTTCCTCAAGATCCATGAGGTCAGGTTGACCCACGTAGGATGGGGTTTATCCAGTTCAACAGCGATAACCTGCCAATAGGATAAGACCCCTTGCGAGCGAACTGATTTAGGAAAGTATCGGCCAGAGTAAAAGTGAAGTTGGGACCAGATACGTTTATGAAGGCACCCGGAATCAGTCCCATCATGCTTCGACTAATCGAGTCCCTGCTCGCACATGCCGACCCAATATTCCTATTATAGTGGATGTTGCCCACGAACATCCCCGATTGGGTTGGAGTTAGGAAGCCCACCATCTTCCCGCTCAGCAGTACCATATTGAACCACGAAAGGGGAAAATGACATTCCATTTCGGGAATATGGATCTCCACCCCGTCCACAGTAAAGTCCCAGTTCTCAGAAATGTCCAGCACTCGGGGGTTCTTTATGGATAGAGCATCCCCGAAGAAAAAGGCTGGTTTCAGATACTCTCCTTCCAGTCCCCCGAGTTTATCATAGTACGAAGAAAGTGGAAAGGCTGGTTATTGATGGCGCCCAACCTCTCCAAAGGCTCATCGATGGGAAGCTGATCCGACACAAGTCGAACTAAGCCGTCGAGCCGCACACCCACAGCATATTGTGCTGAACCCACCAAAAGCTCTCCTGCCGGATTGGTTGGCAGATTCACTGAAAGAAGACAAAAGAAACAGGATTAAAAGATGGTTAAAACGAAAGTTTCTTAAAAAGAAGCTCCTGTGAGCCCATGCGGCTCAGATCAACGAAGTCTTATACGGCCCAAATTCAGTTGGGTTTCATGCGGCATGGCTTCGATGGAGCCTATGCGGCTCGGGTCAACGCAGCCTTATACGGCCCGATTCAGTTGGGTTTCATGCAGCACTGCTTCGATAGAACTTATGCGGTTCAGTTGAACGTATGCAGTTCTATTTAGCCGAAAGCTTATGCGACACGACTTAGCGAAGCTTTATGCGGTCCAGCTCATCAGGAGCACATGCGGTCCTGGTCAAATGAGACTTCATGCGGTTTAAATCCAGAAAGTGCCCCTGCGGCTCAAGTCCTTCTCATGCGGGTCAAACACAGGACATGCCCCATGCGGCTCGAATACGAGAGCAGTTTCATCATGATTAAACTTGGGCAGTTCAATGAAGACGAAGGATGAAGGCTTGTGCATAAATCATGCAACAGAACCGTGGGGTTTAGGGTTCAAAACATTTAATCCAATCCTTACCCTTAAAAGCAGGGTGGACGTCGGGGTGTACTTCAGGCATAGTGGCCGATGAGGAGGCCGCTTTCTTGCCCTTTTAAGCAGCAGAAGCAACCTTGGAAGACTTGGGGGCTATTATCGTACCGACGGTCGGAGAAAGAAGACTAAGGAAGAAAATTAGGGCCGAAGACGAAAGAGAGAGTAAGGAAGTCTCTCCGACTGAGCACATTCATATTTTATAGGCAAGAGAGAGGTACCTCAATCCACGTACAGTAATCGACCCTTCGGTTCTCGAGACGAGCCGACTAAAATAAAGGCCAAACTCTTGGCATCCTTCTCCAAAAAGCGGCCTTAAAACTGACGGCAAATCAACAGCAATTAATGCAAAAGATTTGCACACGTGATAGGATGACGTGGCAAGGAGCTCATGCGGCCAGACAGCCTCTGCGACCAAAGGGTCCATGCGGCTGATTGACCAATGCGGCTGAGGAGGCTATGCGACTGGAACATCCATGCGGCCAGGACATCATATGCGGCCAGAAGAGTTTATACATAGCCATGCTTCTTATTCAAAGTATTTTAATTTTGCAAAATGAAAAATTTGAAGGGGGTCTTGTAGAAGCATGGTAAAGAATAAAGAAAGATCCATACGGCCAAGGATCCCCATGTGGCTCAGAGAGCTCATACGGCTCAAAAATCTATGCGGCTCAAGCGTCTATGCGGCTCGAATAGCTCCATGCGGCCCAGAGAGGAACCACGTGGCCCTCAACAACTCTTTCTTTTGTCTTTACTGTATTTAATGCCTTGACGGCTGACAGCTCTGACCAATGACAGCTCTGACATAAAGACGCAATGATGACTCTGTCATAATGGCAGACTCCTAGGGAAACGAAGGAAATCTCTGACACAATCCATCAAACCCCAAAGACCTTTATACGGCCTTGACACTTGGACAGTCGCATGCGGCTCAGACAGAGGCCACCCCATGCGGCTCAGGCAGAGGCTACCCATGCGGCTCACGAGGACTATCTTCATACGGCTCACTGAGAAGCCACCCATCATGTGATCGCCTACGCTCATGCGGCTCAGATCATCTCCATGCGGTTCAAATGTTCAGAGGCCACTCCCAAGCAGCCTTGACACGTGGCCAGCCTTATGCGACTCAGTTGGGGGGCAATCCTCATGCGGCTCAGATTTTCTAAGTGGCTTACGGTTTTGCCAGCATCCCTACAGCTAGCAGCCTAATAATAGTGGAACACGTGGCAAGATTCATCAACAAATCCTAACAACCAGGTTTATTGTCGTCCTCATAATTACTGGGATCAAATCAGATCATTTACAATCAATTAAATTAAACACGTGGCAGGAGATCCGAGCTTGGCATAACAAACCATGAGGATTTATGTCAATCATCATTAATTGCCCACAAAGATTTGATGCAATCACATTAATTACTCAAATCTATTACGAGCGGCCAAGATTCATCGATCCTTAACCGCCGACTTTTGAGAATGGGTAATCATTGCAAACCCTAATGATGCCCTCCACTCTTATAAATAGCAAGGTGCCATTCCCTTGCAAAGCAGCAGAGAGAGAGAGAGCATACCCCCCTCGGATCCAGAGAGTCAGAGAGAAATTGAAAGGAGAGCATTTCTTCATCAACGCCAAGCAGTTCTTCTACAGAGCCAAGGCTGCACCCGATCGTCCAAGGAGTAAGGCAGAGCTGCTGTTGCTTTCCCGAGCCTCTATCGTCACCCCCCAGAATCTAAAATAAACAATTGTACTTATATTATTGTACCTAGGTTTTCATCCCTAGGCTTTCTTTGTACAAGCGAGTTTGTATTGTGAGTCTAAGTTTAGTCCTCCGATAATTGTTCTATTTTTTTACAATCAATGGCAAACAAGCGCTCAGTTGCAACTAATCGAAGTTTACTACATGACTTGGATCATGCACGTACTTTCGTAGTTAGGACACATAAATGACATCGTGTATATTGTAATGTCCCAGTCCCAAAATATGTAGGACTAGGTACATAGACATGCCAGCTGTATACATACGAAGTATACTCCAATATATGGAAACCTCGTATGAATACATAAGCTATAAAATGCAATAAACTAAGAATAATCTAATCTCATCCACAAATGAAGAATAAAAGATATCATATAATCAACTGTAATAAGTCTTTGTACAATACGTTGGGCGAAGACAAATCCACTACCAACAAGTGAGGAAAAATATACATAAAACTGAAATAATTTGGCGGGAGTAGCAAAGGAAGACCCAAGACACGTCATCTTCGAATGAATAGAGAAGATCGCAACCTCGGCTAGAACACCTGCAATATCACAGAAGCATACACCTGGAGAGATAACCAGGTCCGCAGAGGGACGTAACAAGATACATAAAGAATATGCCACATAACTGAATATATATACCATGTCATAAATCACAAGTAAAGTAAATAGTCCCACTCGTAACAAGATCTAATGCCTCATCATCAAAATAGTGGACTACCCCTACAACCAAACAAGGACAAGGGGTAGCACACTAAGCCGCGATGAGACAATGTCCCAAGCTACTGATGGGACGGGGTGATATGACATTTGACGAGGGTTACCTGACCAGTCTAATGTGTTTATGCAGTAAGAACAAACCTTCAACGCATGTGCACTCTGGCTCAGTAGCAGTAATCTCAGGTATGGTCCCATCAGGATACCAGGGACCTCAAAGCATAACATTCATCGAATGTCAGAGGCCAGTAGTAAATCAGGATCCAAGACCGTATCATCCGCGGAGATAACTGGCAATAGGGAAGTGCATACGTGGCCCATACGTTAAGGAATTTTTCTTCCCACCCAATGCCTAACAGAGTCACATCCATGACTCATATACCTCTACTAACTGCTAAGTCTCCTAACATGCCTGTATTAGCAGTTAGCCCTAACGCATGCACGTAGGGGATCAGCCCACACGCAAGAACCTCTACATGCTACTCATCTTACATATCCTCATGGTACAACTGTTTCAAGGTATATGCAATACACTATAAACGGTAGTCTCTTAACTCTAAGTCCACATGTAATCAAAGGACAATAACAAAGTATATCTAATATCACTGAGCAGACAGTAAATCAAGAACGGTAAGAACTGGAAATAAATGAACAGTGATATGTAATAAAATACAAACAGAATATAAACAGTATAATGGCAAGGTATCTTGCCTGAGGTTATGTACAAAAGAGAATAATCCAGTAGCTCGAACCGGCAAATAAACAAAGCAAGAAAAGCCGAATCCCACAGATGACTCCGGATGCTACAACAAACATCACGAATGAGTTTGGAATATAAGATATGCCTAGGAAATGCCTGTCCAAAAGTTAAATTCTGGAACAGGGGCAAAATCATAATTTCGGATCAAAACGATGTCCGCCGTTGGACCCGCTTTGCACTGAAATGTATGCCAATATCTATGGTCTCTAAAGTCATCAAACTACATGTCTACAGGTTTGTTTTGATGATACGAACCCAAGGCATGTCCAATTTTGAATTCCGGTAGGCTGTGCACAAAATCGCCCGTTGAGTGGGATTATGGGCCCGGCAAAATAGCGTCCCGATCAACGGTCTCAGAATCGAACCAAACTTGGCTCACAGGACAAAAAAATATTTCGAGTCCAATGGCGCAAGTTTCATCACGATATGATGAGTGTGCAAAAAGTTGTGACTTAATTTGCAAAGGGTCGATACGGAGTAACTTGACAGATACGCACTGATTTCGTCGTGCATATGCAACGAAATTGGGTTCCGTCAGTTTTCACACGTCGACAACATCAATACGCGCCTTTCTATGCATATAGTGCGCGACCACGTCGCCCGGTTTGTCGGGGCGCATGCCGTATCGGGTGTTTTTCCACTTTTTAAAAACAGAATTTACAATTTTTCGTAAAACTTTAACAACGTGCAACTTTTTACACACTAGATGAAAAGTGAATCCAGAAGGTGCGTTACAATCTCGGTTATGTTATCTTTTACTTTCTTCAATTAGTTTTTTTGAAAGTTTAATGGACAGCGAGAAAAGTGGCCGACAAGTTGTTATTTTGAAACAGTTTTTAATATTCCAGAAAAAGTGGTTTTTCTCCAACTTTGCCTCGATTTTTCGAGCAAGTTGGATGGCCATGTCAAAATCCACCTGGGGGATCTCGAAAAGAGTCATTTGGACTTTCTACACGAATTTACAGATCTAAAAACAGATTTAAAATGAGGGAGATATCGATCGGGGAAGTGGGATACCTTAAAGTGGAAAATTGTTGCGTGGATGACGAGGGGCTGACTTTTGATGCTCCGTTCGTCGCGCACACAAATTCGTTGCTGGTGAAACGAACTCGTAGACGAAGAGGGTATGTTCTGCCGCAATTTTTGTTTTGGAAGTCTAGGATTTTGAGGTCTATGGAGAAAGTTATATATAAAACAAATTAGGTAAAAACCTAACACTACTATTATTACTAAAATTTCGAGGCTTGCTGCTGTACGCAGCAAGCATGAGGGGGTGGCGCCCGCCCCTTTAAAGGGAGGGTTTGACTTTTTTTTTCTTTTCTTTTCTTTTTCTTTTTCTTTTCTTTTTCTTTAAATCTTTTCTATATACTTATAACCATGTATATATATATGCATATATCCATAAATCTTATTTAAAAATTTAAATACCAAATTAATTATTATCTACCCAAATATTTAATATATTTAAACATATCTACATATATATAAAATTCAAATCATAATAAATCAACTAAATATAATAATAATATCTCTATAGAAAAATCATGTTTATTAAATCTTTGCAAAATAAATTTTAATAATAAAAAATTTCTAATAGGTGAACTTATACCGCACACCCTTATCCGGGCCCAAAAATGTTGTACAAATATTGTACGATATTATTTAATAATAAAATACCAGTACTAGTACGAATAATTAAGTAATTAGAAATTGCACATAAAATTCTAAAATAATTTAGAAAATATTTGTATATACATAAAATATGCCTACATGGCCATATTTGGTCACACCACATGCTTACATGGGCTTAAATTGGTTCGGGCCCAATTCGGACTGGTTTGGACAAACCGGGTCATCTAAAAATCAATGTATAAAATAATATCTACATAAAAATTTTAAATGCGTTATTTCACAACTCGGCCTAGTTTTCCTAGTTCAGACTGAACTATGGCTAGGCCTCCCACGACATGGCTAATATACTGGTCAAAGCACACTGCTACATCTTTCGTGCCAAAATTCATGGTCGCCTTGTGCTCAAAACGCAACAATGGCTAAGGTCATTTTTAATAATTTATAAAAACCATAAATTGTATAAATTAAATTTGAAGTCTAATAAAATAATAAAAAATAATTTAAAAAAATAGGGATTTTACATCCTACCCAACTTACAAGAATTTCGTCCTCGAAATATATGATTATTAGGGTAGATAGGGTTGAGGGATAGGAAGAGTTCGTCAATACCAAAATACAATTAAAATTTTGAGGATGCGATAAAACGTTGTTCAACACTACCGTGCAATAGAAAATTATGGAGTCGATATATACAAAAATATATCATGGTTATGGAATTGAATAAGGATTGCTAGTGAACGTAACAAAATTTTGAATATCCAATTTTAGAGAATAGTAAGGAAGTGAGTAGACCATAGAAAATAAATTAGACATTTAGGAGATGTGATTCCTTAAGGTAGAACGGGATACTAATTGCCTTGGTCGAGGGTTTGATTAAGTGATGATTAGAATCACTCTCGTGCGTTCAAGAGGGGTTGGAAGGACACAATAAAATTTCTAGGATTGGGGAGAAGAGAGTTTAAGGTGAGGATATAGCCACATGAGTTGGTCGGTGGCTATCTAAATTCGTGTTGAAATAACTGATAGAAAAACTAAAGGTGATATCTTACATCTATCTATCATGTACAGTGTCTGGTCTTTCTAATATAAGTAAAGTAAAAAAACAATAAAGAGTTCAAGGACGATGCTATCGAGTACGAATACGTGGTTCATAGGCGACAGAAATAATCCAAATGAGAGTTGTCAATGCTATCGCGGATAAGACTCTAAGGCAAGTTTAACTATGTCTCCATCCACGTAGAATAATTCATGAAAAGTGAACCAAAGTGCAATAGGTTGATCAGACCATCATGCACCGGTTCTGATTAGACAATATGTTAGTAGGTGCACCCAATAAAATATGTCATGATCAAGCTTGATAACTAAATAAACTTGCAAAATGAAACTACATTAGCAGCAAGAGATAGTCAAAATATGAGCAAGGAAGATACTGATGAAAGAAATTTTAAATAGTCCAAGATCTTTTAAAGATCAAGTCTCGCCCAAAGTGTGGGTCTATGCAATCGTCCTAGTGTTTGCTTGCTTATGGCTTGGTTGGCTAAATGATTTTAGAATCCTTCAGATTCCCTAGTCTAAGTAAACATATCAATATGGGTCACAAGGACAAAGGTTTGTTAGGTGGTGAGGTATTCTACCCAATTTACAAGAGTTAAGCTAGTAGTGTGATGGAACAATGGGTTAAGCAATCAAGATAAAGCACAAATCTAAGCATTTAAGGAATTAAGTAGAACAAAATCACATATCGGGTCGAAAGAATTGAGTCGAGGTTGAATCCCTATCCGTGGTCGAAAATATATCAGTATCATGGTAAAGATTATAGTTTGGCCATTTTGACCATAAGTCATATCAAGAAATAGAGTAACAGGAGACGTGTTTTAGTGGGACATGATATATCTACATGAAGGTGGGCTTGTCTAGGACTTACATGTGAAATTTGTTGGAAGGAAAAGTCTAGTGTTGTGCTCCAAATATCCAAGTCATGGTAATGGACGCCAAAAGTAATAAAATAGAAAGTGGGAGTTAACGAGGTGATCATTAATGCACAATAATAAAGAAGATCAAGTTAAAGCATGAAACAAAATTAATTAGAGAATCCAGTAAAAATAATTTAGGAACACAATTCCGGAGAGAAGATAGTCTCCTAGATGAATACAGTTAAGGAACCATTAACTTATTATTCAAATTACAAATGGGTTAGAAGGTCGCAATTAAAAGATCTAGAATTGAAGGAAGGTCGAGTAAGTCGAGGTGGAAATACAGTCACATAGCTAGGTAGATGACTAACAACACTTGTGTATATACTACTATTATGGTCATAAGTGACATGGCAATTAGTGTGCAATACTTCTAACTCATTAGGGCTACCTTTGTGGCCTACCATTAATATTTTAACTCGTGTTTCCTCCAACAATTTTTGAATAAATATAAAATTTTAACCACCAAAATTTGTACTCACTCCAAGCCGTTCAAATTTATCATGACAAAAATTTAAATCACTTTCATAAATCTCAAAGCAAATTTTTATCATGTTGCTACTGACTTTTTCAAAATTTTACATTTCCACTCCAACTTTTAAACTCAAGAAACTCATGAATCAAAAAAAAAAATTATATCACTTCGTAACTTTAAAACTCCAAAAATTTCTCCAATAACCCCCAAGATAAACTTTTAACATATCACGAATAATCTAAAATTTACAGCTCAATATTTTAACGCACTCATCACATAACTTCTATTTCTAAGTCATTCAAACAAAATCATAACTTTTTAAATGGTAAATTCAATCAATCAATCAATCAAAATAACTTTTCACCACATCTTTAGTAACTTTTCCCAAAGATTGTAATATTAGCAGTCTAACTTTAAACTCAATATTGAAATGATCTTATCAGTCATCAAATCAATTTTTTTCTAAAATTTCCAATCAATCTCGAATAAACCTTTATTGCGTCACAAATCAAATCTATATATTTTTTTCTTCTATCATTAATCCAAATCTTAAGCTCAAAATTTTAAATAAGAGTTATCAATCGTAATTCATACAAAAGTTTAAAGTAGATCCTCAATTTGGTTATATATCCTTCAAAATATTTTTAACCAAAATTCTTAATAGCCTTACTCCAAACTTAAAATTCAAAATTTTACGAACTTATTAGTTGGGAACCATACAACCCAATTTAAAACCAAGCTTTATCAACCGTCCTCATAATCTTACAGCAACATTTAAATTTCAAAAATTCTTTTCAACTAACTTTATATCTATTCAAGGATGTATAGCTATAATCCAATAAATTACAAATATCAAATCTTGAAAATTAATCAATTTCTTAAACCAAGTATGAAATTCTATAAATCCTCTGGTGTTTACTATTTAGAAATCTCAAGGTTAAAACTTTTCGTGGTAATATCCTACTTTACCAATTACTAATCATTAAATCACACTAAAAAGTCTTTTTAACTTAATTAGAGTCTTGAATGTATTCCAATTGCCAATATAACCATTCTAGCCATGTGTTTGACCTATGAGCATATACAAGTGTAGTCATCTTCCTAGTTGACACTAAGCACGAAAATAGGAATCAATGGTAAAAAGGAATCAAGCAAGATGCAATTCAAGGAAGTCGAATGAGAGTTCGGAATTGGAAGCCAAGGGAAGAGGTCAAGCTGTATGGATGAGATTCCTACATTCTAATCCTATGTTGCAGGCTCACATCGGTACAATTACATAACCGAAGTGACAAACTCGACCTACATGGGCCACCACAAAAACATGTAACGCCCCAGTAAACCAAGAGTAATCTAATCTCATCCACAAATAAAGAATAAAAGATATCATATAATCTACTGTAATAAGTCTTTTTACAATACGTTGGGCGGAGATAAATCCACTACCAACAAGTGAGAAAAAATATACATGAAACTGAAATGATTTGGCGGAAGTAGCAAAGGAAGACCCAAGACACGTCATCTCCGAATGAATAGAGAAGATCGCGACCTCGGCTAGAACACCTACAATATCACAGACGCACATACCTGGAGAGATAACCAGATCCTGAGAGGGACGTAACAAGATACAAAAAGATCATGCCACATAACTGAATATATATACCATGTCATAAATCACAAGTAAAGTAAATAGTCCTACTCATAACAAGATCCAATATCTCATCATCGAAACAATGGACTACCCCTACAACCAAACAAGGACAAGGGGTAGCACACTATGCTGCGATGAGACATTGTCCCAAGCTACTAATAGGACGGGGTGATATGACAATTGACGAGGGTTACCTGACCATTCTAATGTGTTTATGCAGTAAGAACAAACCTTCAACGCATGTGCACTCTGGCTCAGTAGCTGTAATCTCAGATATGGTCCCATCAGGATACCAGGGACCTCAAAGCATAACATTTATCGAATGTCAGAGGCCAGTAGTAAATCAAGATCCAGGACCGTATCTCCCGAGGAGATAACCGGCAATAGGGAAGTGCATACGTGGCTCATACGTTAAGGAACTGTTCTTTCCACCCAATGCCCAACAGAGTCACATCCATAACTCATATACCTCTATTAACTGCTAAGTCTCTTAACATGCCTCTATTAGCAGTTAGCCCTAACGCATGCGCATAGGGGATCAGCCCACACGTAAGAACCTCTACATGCTACTCATCTTAGACATCCTCTTGGTACAACTGTGTCAAGGTATATACAATACACTAAAAATGGTAGTCTCTTAACTCTAAGTCCACATACAATCAAAGGATAATAACAAAGTATATCTAATATCACTGAGCAGACAGTAAATCAAGAATGGTAAGAACTGGAAATAAATAAATAGGGATATGTAATAAAATATAAACTGAATATAAACAGTATAATGGCAAGGTATCTTGCCTGAGGTTCTGTGCAAAAGAGAATAATCCAGTAACTCGAACCGGCAAATAAAGAAAACAAGAAAAGCCAAATCACACAGATGACTTTAGATGCTGCAACAAACATCAAGAACGAGTTTGGAATATAAGATATGCCTAGGAAACGCCTGTCCAAAAGTTAAATTCTGGAACAGGAGGAAAATCGTAATTTTGGGTCAAAACAATGTCCGTCGTTGGACCCGCTTTGCACTGAAATGTGTGCCAATATCTACGGTCTCTATGTAACACCCCAGAACCAGAATACTGGAGAGCGGGGGCATACATTGCCAGCTACTTATATTGAAGTGCAACCCACCTCGCTATACGGTCACGGCTGTCTAGATACATGAGGGTTTAACTACAATCCATCAGTCTCCTATGGTCATGAACAAGCCTAGTGTCTCAATCACAAGCAAGTAGTAGCAGTCACAAGATATTAGAACATCAAATATACAATAGTAAGGCGTCCCATACATTACATATTGGATGGTCATAAAGCTAGTCGTACAAAATGTGAAGACTAGTAAGAGTTTAGTCATACATTATCAACCCTAGGATTTGTCAATCAAGTTATAGCCCGTAGGCAGACAGTAAATAAAGGTGCAACCGAGCTAACACGTGCTCGTCGGCTAAACGCCTCAAAAGAATAATTTACAATGAAGTGAGAGAACAAAAGAAACCCACTCGTTGCCAGGGTTACGCCGGGTGGCCACCATCTGGCTGGAAGGTAGGTAGAACCTCTGGAGCTGCTCCGATATCTGGCCATACAAAACCAGCTGGGTCGGACCCCAGAAAGAGTAAGTGCCACAAAGGAGGCTTCACTTAGGAACTAAAACCGGCATATCACAATAGAGTATTAAAGATACGTAATAAATAAAGAACTGATAATAATAGAGATAACAACTGTAAACTCAGTACGAAGAAACCATTCAAGTAGCCAGGTCACAACCCTTAAACCAAACAAGGACCGGAGTTGCAGTCCTTCACCTGAATAGAAACCCGTCTCAAATACTATTGGTAAGTAAAACATGATTAGTCTTGGCATAGGGTAAAAATAAGACAATAAACGAAGAGAGGATAAGGAACTGCTCGGGAAGCCAGGTTACAACTCTTAAACCAAACAAGGACCGGAGTTGTAACCCTTCGCCTGAACAGAACCTTGCCCCTGATCTTTATTGTGAAGGCTGGAATAAATAATCATGTTATTGGAGTAAGGCAAAATAAGACGAACATGGCTTAGAGAGCAATAAGACAATAAACGAAGAGAGGACACAGAACTGCTCCGGGAGCCAGGTTACAACTCTTAAACCAAACAAGGACCGGGGTTGTAACCCTTCGCCTGAATAGAACTGGACCCCTGATCCTTATTGTTAAGATAAGCACACATAATCAGGTCGATATATGATAAGATAACCATAGAACTATTCAGATAGCCAAGTTACAACCCTTAAACCAAACAAGGACCGGGGTTGTAACCCTTCATCTGAACAGAACTTGGTACCTCAACATTTATCGATACAAGAAATCAGGTCATGATACAATCTTGTACAGGATCATGACAACTAGACAGTGCTAGACTCCATACAATCAATCACGACCAAGCAATGAGTACGTACGGCTTCATACATTAACTAACTAGGGTTATCACAGGCCTAGTTACTAGCAAGATGCAATGAGATTATCCCAACAGCCACAAGCCCTGCAGACCATCTGGTTATCCAGGTCGAATGTTCGTTTATTAATGGTGCACCACATGACTGTGTGCTGGAAATGTGCCCTACTCGTCGGTAGGCTACAAGTCCACTGAATGTGCCCAGATAACGGGATTGCCTGTAGCGGAGAATCTCTTCATGTCTACTGAATTATTCTAGTTAATTAGCCTTAGTCAATTTCAGTAGGTACCCCTGACCGTGGTATTCAGGGGTCCCCGTCCTAGACATGATACAAGACAGTACTTGTTTATATGTACAAACACAATCGTCCACGATGTCCAGGTCAATCATTCTTGTCTGGTCGTGTCATGTCATGTTAGCCGTCGCAATAGTAATTCGAGATGATCATATCAAGTATTTTTGTCATACTATGCCATGTTCAATTATCATTTCCAAACATATTAAATAAATTCGTGATTTTCAAGGTAAAGGTATACGCCATAGGAACTCAAGTTTCTACGCACGTACCACCGATTACGCTAGTAAAACTTTACGCGTGAGCTTTACGCTAGCAAGCTCTACACGAGCAAGGGAGCATACGGTTGGGATTTATGCTAGCCAGGCTTTACGCTAGCAAGATTGTACGCGCGCGAACCCTCGAGCAGATTTTACGCGAGTAAAACTTTACGCGAGGAAAACTCGGGCAACTTTATGCTCGTGAAGGTCTGCTTGAGCTGGAGTTTTTACGCGAGCTTGATTTTATGCGAGCGGGAGAGTCCCGAGCGTAAAATTGAATAGCTCAGCGTAAAACGAAGTATGTTGGCACGCGATGCGTGTGCGTAAAAGGGAACTACGCTAACACGTTAAGACGTGAGCGTAAAAGCTGAATACTATGCTGGCATGCAATGCATGGACGTAAAACTGTATCTTCTCCACATGGTCAATACAACCTTGCGTAAAAAGCTCAGGAACTCCATCTCGGCCAGGACTTGGTAAAATTTGGCCATCCTAAAACCAATCTTGCGTAAAATCATGAGACCTACTATATGGAGCTCTTAGTTCTCGAAAACAAGCTATTTTAGTTTATCAAAACCAAGAAGATCGAAAATACTAGAAACTTAGATCTACGTATAATGAGCCATAGAATTTGTAAACACTAAGTACAAAAGAGGCTTAGGATCTTGAGGAGAAGAGAATGAAACAACAAAATGGAAGTTCCTTCGTGAAGCAAGTTACACTTGCCTAGCTCTCTTCCTGGTAGATAAAGAAGAGTAATGGTGGGGAAAGGAGAAGTAATGAGGAGAGAGAGAAAAGTGGGCGGCTAACAAAGGAAGGGAGAAGAGGTAGGTGGGAGTTTGCACTCCAACCCAAACCGAACCAAGTCAAGCCGAACCTAACCGAACCCAGCTAAGAGACATAAAATACGAGTCAAGATACGTACACATATACCCGAATACGTAATACAAACCACAGGCATTACAACTCTACCCACCTTAAAATAATTCCGTCCTCAGAATTTAATCAAGAGGCTAGAGATGTAAGGACAAGCTATATTAATCATAGGCAAGCTATACTAGTCAAGCAATCAGGCAATCAATCATGCAAGCAAGGAATTGAAACCATGAGGCATAAGGAAGATATTATACCTCACAAGTCAAACAGGTCGGGATATCGCGATCAGATATCATCCTCACGCTCCCACGTTGACTCATCCAAAGAGTGATGACCGCAAGCAACACGGACTAACTTTATAGTCTTGTTCTTGAGTATATTCTCTCTTCGGTCCAATATGGATATGGGCCTCTCCTTATACGAAAGGTTGGTACCAAAAACCAATTCTGAATGATCAAAGACATGGCTCAGATCCGGGATATACCGTCGTAATTGGGATACATAGAACACGTCATGCACCTCGCTTAGCGACGGCGAAAGAGCGAGACGATAGGACACATCTCCTACTCGCTCCAGGATATCGAACGGCCCTATATACCTAGGACTAAGCTTTCCTCGTATGGCGAAACGGATGACGCCACGGTTAGGCAAAATCCTCAGAAATACATGGTCGCCGACAGAAAACTCAAGAGGGCGCCGATGAGAATCGGCCCAATGACGCTGGCGATCTTGAGCAATGCGAAGATGATCCCGGACTCTCCTGACCACTTCGATTGTCTGGATAATAAGTTCCAGATCGAGCATCTGCCTTTCTCCAATATCCTTCCATGCTAGCGGGGATCTGCACTTCCTGCCATACAGTGCCTCGAACGGAGCCATCTGGATACTGGCCTGGAAACTGTTGTTGTATGAGAACTCCACCAAGTACATGAGATCTTCCCACGAACCACCAAAGTCGAGTGTACATGACCGCAACATAACTTCAAGGGTCTGGATCGTGCGCTCCGACTGACCATCTATCTGCAGGTGATAAGCTAAACTAAACTGGAGGCGGGTCCCCAAACTCTTCTGGAGACTCTGCCAAAAGTGCGAAGTGAATCTGGAATCTCGATCCGAGGTGATACTGACTGGTACTCTATGTATCCTGACTATCAACCTGAGATACATCTCTGCTAGCTGAGCCGTCAACTGACCTACTCTGAATGGGAGAAAGTGAGCCACCTTCGTGAGCCGGTCGACTATAACCCAGATAGCATCTCTACCAGCTGGGGATCTAGGTAATCCAGTCACAAAATCCATAGTTATATGCTCCCATTTCCATTCTGGAATCGGCAAGGGCTGAAGAAGTCCAGCTGACCTCTGATGTTCAGCCTTGACTTGTTGGCAAACCAAATACCGAGAGACAAACTGGGCTATCTCCCGCTTCATGCCATTCTACCAAAAGTGCTGTCGGATGTCACGGTACATCTTCGTACCACCAGGATTAATAGAATACTGCAAACTGTGAGCTTCTACCATGATCTCCTATCTGATATCTACGTTGGGTACACAAAGACGCTTACCATTTCAAAGTGTACCATCATCATGAATGTATAACTCTGGTCTACGTCCTGCCTCACACTCTGCTCTGAGTTGCCGAAGCTTGGAATCTGCTGACTGCGCCATCCGGATCCTCTCGACTATAGTGGACTGAACTTGCATGCTGGCCATCAATGCCGTATTGGTTGGAAGGACAACTTCTATGCCCATCCTCTGAAGATCCGCTAACAACTCTGGTTGCGCTGTTAGAAGATAAACTCTGGCTCTCCTACTCAATGCATCTGCTACGACATTGGCCTTTCCTGGATGACACTATAAATTGACATCATAATCCACAAGAAGCTCCAGCCATCACCTCTGTCGTATGTTAAGTTCCTTCTGAGTAAATACATACTTCAGGCTCTTATGGTCGGTAAAAATCTCTACCCTATCTCCATACAAGTAGTGCCTCCACAACTTAAGCGCAAACACTACTGCTGCCAACTCCAAGTCATGGGTTGGGTAATTCCTCTCATGATCATGAAGTTGGCGTGATGCATAAGCTATTACCTTTCCATGCTGCATCAGAACACATCCTAAACCTCTGCCTGAAGTATCGTAATATACTGTGAATCCCCCGGTTCCATCTGGAACCGTAAAAATGGGTGCCATGATCAAGTCCCGCTTCAACTTCTCAAAAGAATCCTGGCAATCTGTTGTCCAAGCAAACTGCACATCCTTGCAGGTCAACTGGGTCAATGGTGCTAAAATTCGAACAAAGTCTGAAACAAATAGCCGGTAGTAGCCGGCCAATCCAAGAAAGCTATGAACTTCTGCAACTATGCTAGGTACTGGCCATGATTCTATAGCCATGATCTTCTGGGAATCCACTTCAACTCCTTCTCGGGTGATGATATGACCCAAGTATGAAATGCGATCGAGCCAGAACTCGCATTTACAGAACTTGGCATACAATTGGTGCTCACGAAGAATCTGGAGGATAACTCGGAGATACTGCTCATTCTTCGCTTCACTCTTGCTGTAGACCAGGATGTCGTCTAGGAACACAATCACGAACTGATCCAAATAAGGCATGAAGATACGATTCAGGAGGTCCATGAATACTGTCGGCATATTGGTTGCTCCAAATGACATCACAAGGAACTCCTAATGCCCATATCTCGATCTAAAGGCTGTCTTCGGGATGTCCTGCTCTCTGACTCTGATTTGATGATATCCTGACCGTAAATCAATCTTCGAGAATACTGCCGCTACTTTGAGTTGATCAAACAAGTCATCTATCCTCGGGAGAGGGTATCTGTTCTTGATTGTCACTGAGTTCAAGGTACGATAGTCAACACATAATCTGGACGTACCATCCTTCTTTTTCACAAGAAGCATCGGGGCTCCCCAAGGCGATCTACTAGCACGAATGAATCCCTTGGTTCTGATTTCTTCAATCATCTTGTACAGTATCTCTAGCTCTGACGGCGCCATCCTGTAGACTCTTTCTGACACTGGGGCTGTTCCGGGAATCAAGTCGATGGTAAACTCGATCTCTCGCTCTGGCGGCATCCCTGGAAGCTCTTCGGGAAAACATCAGGGAACTCTTTGATGATCCGGGGTAACTGTACTGCTGCTACTGCCATCCGCAATACGGAAGTAGAAGGTTCAACTTTGCCTCGGGAGAAGGAAAACTTCGACTCGCCTGGAATGCTAAAAACAACCCTGCCAAGATTGCAGTCTATCCTAGCATACTGGTCCCTCACCAATCCATTCCTAAGACCATATCATAATCGGCTATCGGAAACTCTATCAATCTAGTGGGGAATTCTCTACCGCTAACTACGATCCGACACGAGGAAAATACTCTATCTACTCCCACAAGTCCGTTATCAGTAACTATATTGAGCCTTACTGATAATGACTCGGGCTCCAGTCCTACCCGTGTCGTAAATCGTACAGACATAAATGAATACGAGGCACCAGAATCAAATAATACTGAAGCTGGAAATGTGTTGACGAGAATAGTACCTGCCACCACCTCACCTGGTGCTATTCCTTCTTCTTCTATGGTCAAAGCCAGCACTTGAGCATGTCCTCTGGGTGCGGGATCCCTCTGCTGAAAATTTTTCTGTCTGCTCTGGATCAGGGCTTGGGCTTGGGCATACTGATGCGGTCTCTGCTGCTGGAATGCCTGGACCTGCGTCGGCAATGGCCTCGGGAATGGGTACTGCAGCTACTGCTGCTGCTAGACTAGTACTGGTCCTCTAACTGAAGGACTAGATAAGGCCGATGAACTCCCCCTTTTCGGGCAGTTTCCAATCCTGTGGTCCGGGGCACCATAAACCAAGCACAAACCCTGTGCTCTGCGACACTCTGATACTACATGCCCCGGCTTCCCGCAGTGTGAATATCCCACTGCGGAAGATAGCTTCTGCTTCTGCTGCTGAGGGTGTGTCGGCGTTGAATGCTGAACCGACGTCACTGATGACGCCCACCTCGGAGCTCCAATGGTCAAGGTCCTGGCTGCCGGGGCTGGTGCTGATAATTAATTCATCTGGCTATAGGATCGCTTCTGACCTCTGGCCCTATCCACGATCCTCTGGGAGGTATATTCGTGCCTTCAAGCTGCTCTCAAGACTGCATCAAAAGTCTGATGCTCGAACTGCTCCACTGCCAATAGAATCTCCAGATGAAGCCCCTGCTGGAACCGCTAGGCTCTATCGAAATCGGTTGCTACCAAGGTGGGAGCAAACCGACTAAGCCTGGAAAACTCGGCCGCATATCCATCGACCGTCCTGCCCATCTGCTTTAGATTGGTGAACCTCGTCAGTAGGTCGTACCGAGCTACAGCATCGAAATACTTGGTCTGGAATCTCTTCCTGAAAACTGCCCAGGCAATGGGTGCCACTAATCCGACGGCCTGCGACGCCCACCAGCTGCGGGCAAGATCCAATAACTGCAGGCACACCACGGCCACCTTCTCGTCTTCTGGAGTCCTGGCTGCTTCTAGAATCACCTCCGTGTCTTGAAGCCAAGCATCAGCAGCGATAGCATCTTCACTGCCGTCGTAGAAGGGAGGGTTCAAGCGCTTGAAGTTGTTGGCCGCACTGTTACCCTGATGACCTCCTCTGGTCAAAGCATCTGCCACCGCCTGGTGCAAGGCATCTCCTCGACGATCCTGGGAGGCAAATAGTGACCTGATGAGACCCACCAAAGTGCCATCATTAGGATCTGCAGGCTGGACGGGCTGAACTGGTGGCTCTCCTCCAATAGACATGACTCTTAAGGCTACTCCTGAATGCTAGGCCTAATCTCCTGGTTGCTGCTAGTCCACAGGTGGTGCTCTGCCTTGCTGATCGGCAGGTCCAGGAATAATGCCGCTAAAGAAAATGACATAGGGAACAATAAGGAAGGACCAGGACAGATCAACGATACAAGCATGTGATCAGGACAAGAATTTCAGGGATCAAGAGGATACGAGCAGAGAATAAAGGCGAGTACTGATTGAGACATCTATTCGGTAAACCCTCAAATATCTAAGACCTGCATGGGCCACCACTTAAACCATGTAACGCCCCAAAACCAGAATACTAGAGAGTGGGGACGTACATAGCCAGCTACGTATATTAAAGTGCAACCCACCTCGCTATACGGTCACGAATGTCTAGATACATGAGAGTTTAACTACAATCCATCAGTCTCCTATGGTCATGAACAAGCCTAGTATCTCAATCACAAACAAGTAGTAGCAGTCACAAGATATTAGAACATCAAATATACAATAGTAAGGCGTCCCATACATTACATATCGTAAAAAATGTGAAGACTATCAAGAGTTTAGTCATACATGATCAACCCTAGGATTTGTCAATCATGTTATAGCCCGTAGGCAGACAGTAAATAAAGGTGCAACCGAGCTAACACGTGCTCGTCGGCTAAATGCCTCAAAAGAATAATTTACAATGAATCGGGAGAACAAAAGAAACCCACTCGTTGCCAGGGTTACGCCTGGTGGCCACCATCTGGCTGGAAGGTAAGTAGAACCTCTGGAGCTGCTCCGATATCTGGCCACACAAAACCAGCTGGGTCAGACCCCAGAAAGATCAAGTGCCACAAAGGAGGCTTCACTTAGGAACTAAAACCAGCATATCATAATAGAGTATTAAAGATAAGTAACAAATAAAGAACTGATAATAATAGAGATAACAACTGTAAACTGAGTACGAAGAAACCATTCAAGTAGCCAGGTCACAACCCTTAAACCAAACAAGGACCGGGGTTGCAGCCCTTCACCTGAATAGAAACCCGTCTCAAATACTATTGGAAAGTAAAACATAATTAGTCTTGGCATAGGGTAAAAATAAGACAATAAACGAAGAGAGGATAAGGAACTGCTCGGGAAGCCAGGTTACAACTCTTAAACCAAACAAGGACCGGAGTTATAACCCTTCGCCTGAACAGAACCTTGCCTCTGATCTTTATTGTGAAGGCTGGTATAAATAATCATGTTATTGGAGTAAGGCAAAACAAGATGAACATGGCTTGGACAGCAATAAGACAATAAATGAAGAGAGGACACATAACTGCTCCGGGAGACAGGTTACAACCCTTAAACCAAACAAGGACCGGGGTTGTAACCCTTCGCCTGAACAGAACTGGATCCCTGATCCTTATTGTTAAGATAAGCACATATAATCAGGACGATATATGATAAGATAACCATAGAACTATTCAGATAGCCAAGTTACAACCCTTAAACCAAACAAGGACCGGGGTTGTAACCCTTCATCTGAACAGAACTTGGTACCTCAACATTTATCGATACAAGAAATCTGGTCATAATACAATCTTGTACAGGATCATGACAACTAGACAGGGCTAGACTCCATCCAATCAATCACGGCCAAGCAATGATTACGGCTTGATACATTAACTAACTAGGGTTATCACAGGCCTAGTTACTAGCAAGATGCAATAAGATTATCCCAACAGCCACAAGCCCTGCAGACCATCCAGTTATCCAGGTCGAATGTCTGTTTATTAATGGTGCACCATATGACTATGTGCTGGAAATGTTCCCTACAAGTCGGTAGGCTACAAGTCCACTGAATGTGCCCAGATAACGGGATTGCCTGTAGCGGGAAATCTCTTCATGTCTACTGAATTATTCTAGTTAATTAGCCTTAGTCAATTTCAGTAGGTGCCCCTGACCGTGGTATTAAGGGGTTCCCGTCCTAGACATGATGCAAGACCGTACTTGTTTATATGTACAAACACAATCATCTACGGTGTCCAGGTCAATCATTCTTGTCTGGTCGTGTCATATCATGTTAGCCGTCGCAACAGCAATTCGAGATGATCATATCAGGTATTCTTGTCATACTATGCCATGTTCAATTATCATTTCCAAACATATTAAATAAATTTGTGATTTTCAAGTTCATGACAAAAGGTGTACGCCATAGGAACTTAAGTTTCTACGCGCGTACCACCGATTATGCTAGTGAAACTTTACGCGTGAGCTTTACGCTAGCAAGCTCTACGCGAGCAAGGGAGCATACGGTTGGGATTTATGCTAGCCAGGCTTTACACTAGCAAGATTGTACGCGCGTAAAATTTTACGCGCGTGAACCCTCGAGCAGATTTTACGCGTGTAAAACTTTACGCGAGGAAAACTCGGGCAACTTTACGCTCGTGAAGGTCTGCTCGAGCTAGGGTTTTTACGCGAGCTTGATTTTACGTGAGCGGGAGAGTCCCGAGCGTAAAATTGAACAGCTCAGCGTAAAACAAAGTTCGCTGGCACGCGATGCATGTGCGTAAAAGGGAACTACGCTAACACGTTAAGACGTGAGCGTAAAAGTTGAATACTATGCTGGCACGCAATACGTGGGCGTAAAACTGTATCTTCTCCACATGGTCAATACAACCATGCGTAAAAAGCTCAGGAACTCCATCTCGGCCAGGACTTGGTAAAATTCGGACATCCCAAAACCAATCTTGCGTAAAATCATGAGGCCTACTATATGGAACTCTTAGTTCTCGAAAATAAGCTATTTTAGTAGATCAAAACCAAGAAGATCGAAAATACTAGAGACTTAGATCTACGTATAATGAGCCATAGAATTTGGAAACACTAAGTACAAAAGAGGCTTAGGATCTTGAGGAGAAGAGAATGGAACAACAAAATGGGAGTTCCTTCATGAAGCAAATTACACTTGCCTAGCTCTCTTCCTGGTCGGTAAAGAAGAGTAATGGTGGGGGAAGGAGAAGTAATGAGAAGAGAGAGAAAAGTGGGCGGCTAATAAAGGAAGGGGGAAGAGGTAGGTGGGAGTTTGTACTCCAACCCAAACTGAACCAAATCATGCCGATCCTAACCGAACCCAGCCAAGAGACATGAAGTACGAGTCAAGATACGTACACATATACCCGAATACGTAATACAAACCACAGGTATTACACTCTAAAGTCGTCAAACTATATGTCTACAGATTTGTTTTGATGAGACGAACCCAACTGTATGTCCATTTTTGGATTCCGGTGGATCGTGCACAAAATCGCCCGTTGAGTGGGATTGTGGGCCCGCCAAAATAGCGTTCCGATCAATGGTCTCAGAATCGGACCAAACTTGGCTCACAGGACGAGAAAAATATTTCGAGTCCAATGGCACAAGCTTCATCGTGATATGATGAGTGTGCAAAAATTTGTGACTTAATTTGCAAATGGTCGATACGGGGTATCTTGACGGATACGCACTGATTTTGTCGCGCATATGCAACAAAATTGGGTTCCGTCAGTTCCCACACGTCGACAACATCCATACGCACCTCTCGATGCGTATAGTGCTTGACCACGTCGCCCGGTTTATCGGGGCGCACGTCGTATCGAGTGTTTTTCCACTTTTTGAAAACAGAATTTATAATTTTTCGTAAAACTTTAACAACGTGCAACTTTTTACACACTAGATGTAAAGTGAATCCAGAAGGTGCGTTACGATCTCGGTTATGTTGTCTTTTTTTGTCTTTAATTAGTTTTTGTGAAAGTTTAATGGACAATGAGAAAAGTGGACGACAAGTTGGTATTTTGAAACAGTTTTTAATATTCCAAAAAAAGTAGTTTTTCTCCAACTTTGCCTCGATTTTTTGAGCAATTTTAATGGCCATGTCAAAATCCACCTGGGGATCTCGAAGAGGGTCATATGGGCTTTCTACACGAATTTACGGATCTAAAAACAGATTTAAAATGAGGGAGATATCGATCAGGGAAATGGGATACCTTAAAGTGGAAAACTGTTGCGTGGATGACGAGGGGCTGACTTTCGGTGCTCCGTTCGTCGTGCACACAACTCCGTTGCTGGGGAAACAAACTCGTAGACGAAGAGGGTATGTTCTGCCGCAATTTTCGTTTTGGAAATCTAGGATTTTGAGGTCTATGGAGAAAGTTATATATAAAAAAATTAGTTTAAAACCTAACACTACTATTATTACTAATACTAATAACCAATGGCCCACTAACGAAAAATTTTCGAGGCTTTCTGTTGTACGCTGCAAGCATGGAGGGGGTGGGGCCTTCCCCTTTAAGGGTGGGTTTGACTTTTTTTTTCTTTTTTTTCTTTTCCTTTTTCTTTTCTTTTTCTTTAAATCTTTTCTATATACTTATAACCATGTATATATATATATGCATATATCCATAAATCTTATATAAAATTTTAAATACCAAATTAAATATTATCTACCCAATTATTTGAAGAACAGATGGCAACTCTAGAGGGGGTGAATAGAGTTTATAGCGATAATAGCCAATTAAAAATTAAACTCTTTCACAGTCTAAGAATAATCAGAGTAAGTGCGGAAATAAATAAGAAGCAAGAAAGCATACGCAAACACAGCCGATTTTAACCTGGTTTCCCTCGTGGAGGACTAGTCCAGGCCTGAGAACTCTAGCACAGGATTAAATCTACTATTTGTGAAATAGTAGTTACACCCCGTGCCTTTTCTTCAGAAGAGCACGTCAACTTCTTACAAAGGATCGCAGTGGCGATGCTTGGAATTTTCCAAGCGACTTCTTGAACTCTTGCACAAGACTCCTAACTGAGCGATGCTGAGCACTCGAGACTTAGGAAGCTTGTGGCTAGTAGATGAAGAAGGGTATGGCTTATAGTGAGCTTAAGAGAGAAGAGAAGAGAAGATTGGATGGATGAAAATGAGAGAATTCTTGGCCTATTTATAGGTTTTTAGCAGGCATAATTCGACCAGAATTCTGGTAGGAATTTTCAAAAATTTGGCCGTTGGACAACTAGCAACCAGCCAACCCTAAAAATTAGGGTGCTGATTTTTATGGGACAGAGTTCGGCCCGAACTCTGTGTGGAGGCAGAGTTCGGCCCGAACTCTGTCTGCAGAGCACAGAATAGGTCTAAGGGTCCAATGGGCTTATTTTGGATGTGGAGCTTTATGGATTTTGGATAGGTTATGGGTTTAGTCTCAAGAGCTCAGCACAACTCAGCTTACAATCATTCTAGACTCAATAAATATAAAAGTACAGACTCAAAAATGACTGCATTTACAAAACTGAGCTGTCGTCTGGCCTGAGCTGGATATAGTCGTCGTGTGTCGTATTGAATTATTACAAGTATTATTTAGTCAATGTTATCAATATTTGGTTGACTGTGACTTTGTGTCAACAATCTCCCCCATATTGATAATTGACAAAAATAATAATTGTATATTCAATATTCATACCTGGACACATGAGGCGACAAAAGTATAGCTCCCCCATAATTAGTATAGCTCTCCCATAATTAGTACCGAGCTTAAGAATAGCTCCCCCGTAAATAATGCTATGATTGTTGTTGGCCTATTAATAATATTCTTCCAAAAGCATATATAAACCAAACAGAATATACACATATCTTCCCCTTTTGGCATTTAGCAATATAAGATAACAAATAATAACTGGTAAACACACCTAAAGGAGAAGAAACTGCATATAAACTAAGATAATGACCAAATGTCTCAAGAGTCATATAAACTGATAATAGAACTACAAAAGTCTCAAAGGTCACAACTCATAATAAGTCTACTACAAATCAAGTACATAAAAGCAACTAAAGCAAAAAAGCATAAGCCATAATCTAAGATCCTCAGTAGCAGCATCAAGAGTAGTCCATATCCATCATCGAGCATGAGAGGGCCCGACGCCGTCTGATGGATCAGTAAAGGAGCGACGTGGGTCCACAAATGCTGCATCCGGATCCATGTAGCGACGAACCCAAGGGTCATCAATACGAAATCCCTCACGATCGGGGTCTCGCTCCATAGGAATGGGCATGGAAGGATGGCGAGACATGGAATACCGAATGTCATGCAGCGAGTTGCTGATAGCACTCATCTATAAAGTAGTCCGATAATCCAGCTGAGTCCATCGATCGTCCTCCAAAGTGAAGCGATCTCAGAGCATGGCCTGAAGAGACTCAAGAGTGGCAGGAGGAGGAGGAGGATCCTGTCCAAGAGGAGGGGCATCTGGCTCATCATCAGAATGCTCAGACACTACTGGTGAGCCAATGGCCGCCTGAAACCTCCTTACCTTAGAGAGAAAGGCAGGGCAGGTAAGAATGGACACTCATCAAGGGGTATATAAAACGCACAAAAAATAATAGGAAGGTATAATGCATATGTCACGACCCGCACCCACCGTGAGGGTACGAGTACGTAACAACGCCCAGCCTACGCCGCAGTATCGGCGGTAGAACGATGTTCTAGGTCATGAACTATAACTAGCATAATATGAATACTCTCCATAAGGAGGCCAACACAGAGGTACAACTCAATCACAATCTAAGATAGAATGATAAAGATAGATAAACATGAAATATAAAAGAGATACAGGAGATAGAAGTCTAAGTGTCTAAGATATATAATCCTAGAAATACATCTCAAAACTCAAATACAGTAATCCACAAGCAAATACAACTCAAGACAACTAAAATAACTATCTATACAATCTCTACTGTGTCTCCTCTAGGCTAACAGGCAACCTCCAAGCTATCTGTAAAATTTATCAACAGGTCCAGTCAGGACAGGAACGAGCACATCTCATCTAGAAAACCCAAGTAAATGACAGAGAACTATAAAGTAGTTATAGACAGTTGTATTGATGAATATGGCAGTTTATATTCAGGTGATGGTATGGAGAGACAGATAAAGTACAAAGAAAGTAAGTAACTAAACAAGAGAAGAAATCATAGCAATAAAGACTGTAAAATAAAATCTAGCTGAACTAGAGTAACATAATGAGTTCAGATGGTACAATATAAGTCGAGTGTAATCCTAATATGAGTCTAATATAAGATGAGTCGAATGTAATTCTAATCATTATTCTAATAAGGTGAATCGAATAAGGTGATACGAATAAGGAGATACGAATAGTGATTCACATGATGTTCTAATAATGATTCGAATAAATTCTCCAAGTGTGTTTTAAAATACTTAGTTAGACATGTAAACGGCTATGGGTAAATCCGGCACATCATACACCTGGCTGGGTGTGGAATGGCTATCGTTCAAATATATTCACAGGCGGTGGTTCGAATAGTGGGAATGTTCACATGTCTAATCAAGTATTTTCCTGCCCATCTAATACAAATGAATCCAAAATTTGACACACCAATCGAATAAAAGTCCAACCAACATATGAAGATACGAATAGGGTGATTCGAATAGTGATTCGTATGGTGATTCGTATGGTGATTCGAATAATAGAGGTAAGACAAGTAAGTATGTGTGTCGCATACATGGATTCAGAAATAAAAATACGTGTTTGTAACAGAGAATCACATACAGCTAACTAGAACTGAAGTACAGTAATTGACAAATAAATGAGAGAACTATCAGAGAATGTACTCGCCTGATGTCTGAATGTCCAAAGTAAATATACTGTCCGAGGAGAGGTGTCTGGCTCCTAATTAGAACATCACAAGTCACAACATGTCCAGAAGGGTAATATAAAGTACTACATGCATTCTACATGAATCTAGGTCAAACTAGGCCAAAGTTAACCCTTGGTCAACTCTGGTCAACTGTACTAGTCAAACTAGGTCAAACTAGGTCATGTCCTAACCCAGTAAGTCTTACTAGGCCTAACCAAGACTATCCTAGCAAGCACACATCAATACAAGGCTATACAAGCCAACATACACCCAACTCTATAAAGCATGCAATTATTCAATACTCAAATAGGCAAGAATTCACATTGGATATACACTAGGTAATCTATTACTTTAAGATATATATGTCTACACATATATAAACATGCATATATTAGTATTCAACATTAGGTCTATAATCATGGCATTTCAAATGGTTATATAAACTTATATATTACAACACAATATGCTAACATATATATAATATACATACATAGCTAAGTTAACTATATTCATAAATACTTATTTAAGAGGCTATGTGTGTGTATGTAAACATGGCAAAGGGGCAAATGAGTGTTAAATGGGCATACATAGTGTATACATATCAAAGAGTGTCAAAGTGTAAGTGAACAATGTGTCAAGTGTGATAGTGTCAATATAGTGTAAGGGGGTACATGAGGTAATATAGGATTTGTGTTAACATAGAACATTACATCGCATTAACTTGTATATTGCATACATTATATCTATTATTACATTACATTCATGCTTGCATTCATTCATCATTCATTTATTCTCTTGCACTACTATATGCACCATACATTACATACTATAGAACCTACATATTCATTACAAGCCATACTTATACATGCTTACATTAGATATGATACTTACACCTCATACATTATTTATTTAAATATTTACTCATGCTTGCATTCTCTATTTAGTTACATAATGTATATACATTAACATGGGTTAAAATCAAATAGAACATTATATTACACACAAGGGTGCACAAAATGCATATGCCGAATAGTAACTCCTACTAATAATGAATACTGTACCATCTCAGTATGAATTAAACTCTATGATTAAAGTATGTTATAGATCAATGTGTTAGCTTTCCGAAACTTTAAACGGATCGCGTTTTCGTTTTCGAAAACTCCCGAAATCGCAAAAACAACGAGAACGCGTTTGTTTTTCGTACAGCTGACACTCAAATAATTCTCCAGAAAGTTACAGAAAGAATTAGGCCTATTAATACATGTTTTTGGTAAGCTAACTTCAATACGCTTCTTTTAAAATAAACGGGAGATTAAACCGATCTTTGACCTAGAAGTTATGACATTTCGAAGTTAGGGCTGAAATTAAAAACGTGGATAAAAATCATGACGGATTTAGATAGTTTGAGCCAAAAGAATACACAAAATATATCCTAATTATCCACAACAATAATAGCAATAATAATATGAGGAACCACCCTCACAAACTTGATTATATAATCATCATGAACCATTTATTACATATATAAATATAGATACACTCTCATTACAATATATATATATATATAAATCTATATATGTAACATGAACACATCCACAACACAAAGGACACTCATATGACCTCCAAATGGACACAAAATAGACACAAATGGAGATATAACCATGGGGGTCATTCCTATGGGTTCAAAATAGACCTATATGCATGAGGAAATGAAAAGGAGAAGGGATTTATACCTCCCGGTAGATCGAATCGAAGAAAAACCTTCCTGGAGCGACACCGACACGTAGAGATTCCAAAAGGACACGAACGAGCTCCGAATCCTCCCAAACTTGGGTAGCTTCCTCCTTGACTAGAATGGAGAAGGAAAGAAGAAGATTTGGTGGTGAAATGGAAGGATTTGGTGGAGAAATTGCTAGGGGATTGCTCTCTAGGAATTTGGGGAAGAACAAGAGAGAGAAAAATAGATGAATAATGACAAATGGGAGGCTCAACCCTATCCTTATTGTGGCTGGCCATAAAGGTGGTTTTGTTCTATTAGGAAAAGTCCAAAAGCCCCTACTAACCTATTCTATGAGTATTAGGAAAGGGCTAATTGGTTGGGGCTAAATTAGTCATTCTAAAGTCTCTAATCACACTAACCTTATCCATAATAATTAGTCTAACCTCTAACTAAAATATTTCTATCATGTGGACTAAAATTAAAATCATGTGGGCCATGCCTAACTAGTGTGTGGGTTCCACTAGAGTCAAACTACCCCCGGGTCCCCGTTTCAAGTCGGATTGAGTTGAAATTCGAACCCGACTCAAATAACCCCAAAACAATATCATAAATAATAAAATAATATAAAAATAATTTAAAGAGGTCAAATGCAAAAATATTCTTAGGCCAAAAATGACATTAAAATATCATAATCACATGGTTAGGCTCTAGGTCAAACAATCTCTAGGATTTTACTAGAAAAACGTCAAAACCACAAGTCATTGATTTAAATAATTTTAAAATGATTTAAAATCACCTAAAATCATATCATGAATTAAATATCATTATTAAAATAATTATAAACACAAAATTTCAAAATTACCCTCAATCAGAAAATTAAAATAAATGAAAAAAATTCAACCCAAAATTTAGGGTGCTCACATCCTACCCACCTTATAAAAATTTCATCCTCGAAATTAAAATATTCGTAATCCTTCTAGGTCAAACCCCCACAATCAAATCCCAGAACTTAAATAAATCATACCATCAAAAGGACGACATACAGGGCCATGGCATACGGTGGTAGTGAAAGTCTCATCTAGGTATTCTAGTCATGCTAAACCAAAACAGTCATAGGGTATCAAAACACACATGCAATCTAGGGTGCTAAACAAAAGTTACAAAAACAACAAACCATCAAAACTGTAAGGCAGTCTACCATCCTATATGAAAACTGATATTTATCATAAAAATAAAGAAAAGTAACTACCCATTATCTTTAAAGGGTTCAGAAAAAAAAAGAAAATCAAAATCAAAGTTAAGGAATGAAAGCCAATTCCATAGAAAATTTCCAATCACAATACGTATTAAGAATATTTAGTCTTGATATGATCTAAGTTGATCAAATTGGAGGAAATCAAGATTTAGGCAATATGGAGGACAGGTTCAACTAAGTCTGAGATCGAGCATACAAGGATAGAGATTCAGGTCACAATCAAATTTAATTCAATTAAGTACAACCCAAGATATAAATATGATAAGAAAAGATAATCAAAGTCGATTTGGTCGGATTAAGGAAACTAGGATTCAATGATATTGAAAAACTCCTTTTAGAGAAAACAGGAAAAGATTTCATACGAAGTTAGCAAATCATCCCTCTCTAATACTATCAGTTTATAATTTGCTAAACCATATTCTTTTTTTTTCTCACAAGTCCCAATATGAAAATCAACCTCTATATAACTATCATCAAAATTTTATAACCTTCAGTCATCTAAACCTTTACCACAATCACCATAGACAAAATCTTTAAGTTCCAAAACATTTTCCACGAAACATACCCCTCTTTTTAGGAGTCAACACTTATTCATTTAATCAAAATTTCAAATTCCTTCACCTCGTTTTAAATTAGATCCGAAACCTCTAAATCCAGTTTATGGAATCCTTGGACTTGTTTAAATCGAGTCTCGTATTCACTAAACTCCAATACCACTATGTCACACAAAATTTATTCTTTTTTTATAAATCAACCTTCATATTTTCTTCAACGTTCATCTTCAAATATATTTTTTTGAATTCTACAATTTTTTTCCAATCATCTAAAATAATTTCTATAACGTAAAATTCTTGTGTTCTCTCTGTCCCTAGTCACCATCTTACAATATCTAGTTCAATTTCGCATAATCATTTTATTCGATTAAATTCTCCTTTCCATCTCTAAATTTTTATATAGCCTTGTAATAGTTCCCAAGAATCAATAACAAAGATTTTTAAGTTCTCAAAACTAGGTTGACCTTAAACATCCTCATTAGTTTTGAAATACATCCATGAATTATTCATAACCCACTTTCTGTGATTGTTTCTAAATTGATGACATTTAACCCTCGATTTCATTTTAAACCTTTACCACATCTCTATTTCAAAATTTTTATATTTGACATCCAACACTCTGATTCCTACAAAATCATCATATGATAACCAATTACATCATTTTCGAACTAGATGATTTATATCACTTCCTCAACATTTCTCAGATAAAAAATGATATAAAGATTCAAGAGTTTTCAAGGTACAGCTGACAGAATTATATATGAGACAGGGAATTGATATAATCAGGACAGGTATATAAGACAAGGAATGATGGTAGTAAAAATATTGGCAAAAAAAGAATGATAATAGAATTTGTTCTGCTTATCTATTTAAAAGAGGGACCCATTTTTTTTGAAACAAGAATTATAATACCAAATCCAAAATAAGGCCTAGCAAAATCATTAGTTTATTATATTAAGAAGAAATAAATTTTTGTAAGAAGTTACACAAGGTTTATAAAAATAGCTAAAGCTACATCCTAAGTAAACAATGAGAAACAAAACAAACAAAACAACAATAATTCCTTCTCTTTTTTTTGAATGACTGAAACAAAAGTAGCAAAAACATGTTCGAAAACATTTAAGGTACAATCTGATAATCATATGCGTCTATCCAAAATCATGGTACTCTAAATCCTCGTTATACTAGTAAGCAAGGCTACGATAATCACAGAGTCCTTGACTTATGCACATACCTCTAGAATCATAGTATTTAACATTTTTGCGATGCCGCTAGCTTGGCTGCAAAAACCTTAAATTTCTACACCCGAGAAATATATCCAAAATCAGACTATATGTCCTCACCATGCTGGCTAATGTGACTATATAAGACAAGATTTCCATAACTTAGATGACCTAGCCCATATAATTTCATCTTGCCAAAAATTAAATTAAATTAACAATAAATAAAAAAAAATCAAATTTATCAACGAACATTAAAATTCAGAAATGAACAAAATCCTTCAAATCATATAACTACAAACTCGGATGCTACAGCTAACATCAAGATTCAAAATTCCACAACCTTCATCAAATTCAATAAATACAAACTCAAATTCAATAATAATACATCAAAATCAAATTCAACAACAGAAAGTAAAGATAAATCAAATCAAGGAAAAAAGAGTTTTTAAATCGGAGTTAAACAAGATTCTCAAGGGTCGTCCCAGGAATCTCTCAAGGGATCCTAATTGTGATTGAGTATCTTCAAGATATATCCTATTCCTACTGCAGGCTGTAGTGGTACTCAAGTTCGAATACCACTACATAAACTCGACCTGCATGGGCCACCACTAAAAACGTGTCACGACCCGCACCTACCGTGAGGATACGAGTACGTAACAACGCCCAGCCTACGCCGCAGTGTCGGCGGTAGAACGCTATTCTAGGTCATGAACTATAACTAGCATAATATGAATACTCTCCATAAGGAGGCCAACACAGAGGTACAACTCAATCACAATCTAAGATAGAATGATAAAGATAGATAAACATGAAATCCAAAAGAGATACAGGAGATAGAAGTCTAAGTGTCTAAGATATATAATCCTAGAAATACATCTCAAAACTCAAATACAGTAATCCACAAGTAAATACAACTGAAGACAACTAAAATAACTATCTATACAATCTCTACTGTGTCTCCTCTAGGCTAACAGGCAACCTCCAAGCTATCTGTAAAATTTATCAACAGGTTCAGTCAGGACAGGAACGAGCACATCTCATCTAGAAAACTCAAGTAAATGACAGAGAACTATAAAGCAGTTATAGACAGTTGTATTGATGAATATGGCAGTTTATATTCAGGTGATGGTATGGAGAGACAGATAACGTACAAAGAAAGGAAGTAACTAAACAAGAGAAGAAATCATAGCAATAAAGACTGTAAAATAAAATCTAGCTTAACTAGAGTAACATAATGAGTTCAGATGGTACAATATAAGTCGAGTGTAATCCCAATATGAGTCTAATATAAGATGAGTCGAATGTAATTCTAATCATTATTCTAATAAGGTGAATCGAATAAGGTGATACGAATAGTGATTCACATGATGTTCTAATAATGATTCAAATAAATTCTCCAAGTGTGTTTTAAAATACTTAGTTAGACATGTAAACGGCTATGGGTAAATCCGGCACATCATACACCTGGCCGGGTGTAGAATGGCTATCGTTCAAATATATTCACAGGGGGTGGTTCGAATAGTGGGAATGTTCACATGTCTAATCAAGTATTTCCCCGCCCATCTAATACAAATGAATCCAAAATCAGACACACCAATCGAATAAATGTCCAACCAACATATGAAGATACGAATAGGGTGATTCGAATAGTGATTCGTATGGTGATTCGAATAATAGAGGTAAGACAAGTAAGTATGTGTGTCGCATACATGGATTCAAAAATAAAAATACGTGTTTGTAACAGAGAATCACATACAGCTAACTAGAACTGAAGTACAGTAATTGACAAATAAATGAGAGAACTATCAGAGAATGTACTCGCCTGATGTCTGAATGTCCAAAGTAAATATACTGTCCGAAGAGAGGTGTCTGGCTCCTAATTAGAACAGCACAAGTCACAACATGTCCAGAAGGGTAATATAAAGCACTACAATGTATTCTACATGAATCTAGGTCAAACTAGGCCAAAGTCAACCTTTGGTCAACTCTGGTCAACTGTACTAGTCAAACTAGGTCAAACTAGGTCATGTCCTAACCCAGTAAGTCTTACTAGGCCTAACCAAGACTATCCTAGCAAGCACACATTAATACAAGGCTATACAAGCAAACATACACCCAACTCTATATAGCATACAATTATTCAATACTCAAATAGGCAAGAATTCACATTAGATATATACTAGGTAATCTATTACTTTAAGCTATATATGTCTACACATATATAAACATGCATATATTAGTATTCAACATTAGGTCTATAATCATGGCATTTCAAATAGTTATATAAACTTATATATTACAACACAATATGCTAACATATATATAATATACATACATAGGTAAGTTAACTATATTCATAAATACTTATTTAAGAGGCTATGTGTGTCTATGTGAACATGGCAAAGGGGCAAGTGAGGGTTAAATGGGCATACATAGTGTATACATATCAAAGAGTGTCAAAGTGTAAGTGAACAATGTGTCAAGTGTGATAGTGTTAACATAGTGTAAGAGGGTACATGAGGTAATGTAGGATTTGTGTTAACATAGAACATTACATCTCATTCACTTGTATATTGCATACATTACATCTATTATTATATTACATTCATGCTTGCATTCATTCATCATTCATTTATTCTCTTGCACTACTATATGCACCATACATTACATACTATGGAACCTACATATTCATTACAAGCCATACTTATACATGCTTACATTAGATAGGATACTTACACCTCATACATCATTTATTTAAATATTTACTCATGCTTGCATTCTCTATTTAGTTACATAATGTATATACATTAACATGGGTTAAAATCAAATAGAACATTATATTACACACAGGGGTGCACAAAATGCATATACCGAATAGTAACTCCTACTAATACTGAATACTATACCATCTCAGCATGAATTAAACTCTATGATCAAAGTATGTTATAGATCTATGTGTTAGCTTTCCGAAACTTTAAACGGATTGCGTTTTTATTTCCGGAAACTCCCGAAATCGCGAAAATACCGAGAACGCGTTTGTTTTTCGTACAGCTGACACTCAAATAATTCTCCAGAAAGTTACGAAAAGGATTAGGCCTATTAATACATGTTTTTGGAAAGCTAACTTTAATACACTTCTTTTAAAAAAAATGGGAGATTAAACCGAGCTTTGAGCTAGAAGTTATGATATTTCGAAGTTATGGCTGAAATTAAAAACGTGGATAAAAATTATGACGGATTTAGATAGTTTGAGCCAAAAGAATACACAATATATATCCTAATTATCCACAACAATAATAGCAATAATAATATAAGGAACCACACTCACAAACTTGATTATATAATCATCATGAACCATTTATTACATATATAAATATAGATACACTCTCATTACAATATATATATATAAATCTATATATGTAACATGAACACATCCACAACACAAAGGACACTCATATAACCTCCAAATGGACACAAAATAGACACAAATGGAGATACAACCATGGGGGTCATTCCTATGGGTTCAAAATAGACCTATATGCATGAGGAAATGAAAAGGAGAAGGGATTTATACCTCCCGGTAGATCGAATCGAAGAAAAACCTTCCCGGAGCGACACCGACACGTAGAGATTCCAAAAGGACACGAACGAGCTCCGAATCCTCCTAAACTTGGGTAGCTTCCTCCTTGACTAGAATGGAGAAGGAAAGAAGAAGATTTGGTGGTGAAATGGAAGGATTTGGTGGAGAAATTGCTAGGGGATTGCTCTCTAGGAATTTAGGGAAGAACAAGAGAGAGAAAAATAGATGGATAATGACAAATGGGAGGCTCAACCCTATCCTTATTGTGGCTGGCCATAAAGGTGGTTTTGTCCTATTAGAAAAAGTCCAAAAGCCCCTACTAACCTATTCTATGAGTATTAGGAAAGGGCTAATTGGTTGGGGCTAAATTAGTCATTCTAAAGTCTCTAATTACACTAACCTTATCCATAATAATTAGTCTAACCTCTAACTAAAATATTTCTATCATGTGGACTAAAATTAATATTATGTGGGCCATGCCTAACTAGTGTGTTGTAATGCCTGTTGTTCGTATTACGTATTTGGAATACGTATACGTATTGTATTTGCATATCTCCTTGGTTTAGCTTGGCTTGTTTACTCTCGGTTTGGGTTGGCTTGGTTCGGTCGGCCCAATGCTTGGTTCATCATGGGCCAAGGGTGGAACACCTTAGCCTATGCTTCTTCTTCATTTCCACCATAACCTCCCCTACCTACCACCACCTTTGATATTTATTGCAATTTCTTCTTTCTTTCTCTCCATAATTCTCATTTACTTCTCCTTCCCCCACCATTACTCTTCTCCACCAACCAAGAACACCATAGGGAAGTGCAACTTGCTTCCACAAGAGAACTCCTTTTGATGGTTTCATTAGCTTCTCCTCATGATTCTAAACCACATTAGAACTTGTTATTTTCCATTTTGAGGCTTTAATTCTTGTAGATCTAGAGTTTTTCTATTTTCGGATTTTGGTGTTTTGATCTATCAAACTTGCTTGTTTTCAAGTTTTGATGGCTCCATGTTTTAGAGAATTTCATTCTACCCAATTTTGACCTTTGGAAAGTTAGATTCGGACTTGTTTTGACCAAGATATGGACAATGGAAGCTTAGATTCAACTTTAGAGTTCTTGCTGTTCTTGCCATTTGGAGAAGACAGTGAACAGTGAGCTAGCTTTTTAGCTTACGCCACTGAGTCGTACGCTGCTGATTAGTGAGCGTACGCTAGCCTTCGTACGCTGCTGTTTAGTGAGCGTACGCTAGCCTTCATACGCTGCTGTTTAGCGAGCGTATGCTAGCCTTCGTACGCTGCTGTTTAGTGAGCGTACGCTAGCCTTCGTACGCTGCTGTTTAGCGAGCATACGCTAGCCTTCGTACGCTGCTGTTTAGTGAGCGTACGCTAGCCTTCGTACGCTGCTGTTTAGCGAGCGTACGCTAGCTTTCGTACGCTAGCTTAAGCGAGCAAGGCGTACGCTGCCCCTTTCGTACGCTAGCTTTCGTACGCTAGCTTGAGCGTACGCTGACCTGTAGCTTGAGCGTGCCCTTGTGTACGCTGACCCATGCGTACGCTCCCCATTGGAAGTGCATGGAACCTTTGGTACGCTAGCTCGAGCGTACGCAGACCTGGACGTACGCTAGCCTGAGCATAGCCTGGCTTGAGCGTAGCCTGATTACCCTTGATCTTTTATAGCCCTGTAATATTGATATTTTATTAGATATTTAACGTCCATTTTATATCCTTACGCCTTTTGTCCTGAACTTGATAATCACGAATTTACTTGATATGTTTGGAATTGATAATTGAGCATGACGTGATAGTGACCCGTAGTGGTGCACTCCTGACATAATGACCTGACATGACCTGATAGTGGCCAGTCGTGGCGCACTCCTGACAAGTACACTTGACATGATTACCTGACATGATTATCTCGAATAGCTGTTGCGACGGCTACCTGACATGACATGACCTGTATAATTAATCCTGGACACCGTGGGTGATTGTGCTTGTATAAATAAACCAGTCCTGTCTTGCATCATGTCTAGGATGGGACTCCTGAGTACCACGGTCAGGAGTACCTATTGAAATGAACTAAGAACTAATAACTAGATTGATACATTAGTCATGAAGAGATTTCCCAGCTACAGGCAATCCCGTTACCTGGGCACGCCTTGGGATCTGTAGCCTGCCGTCGAGTAGGGCACATTTCCAGCACACTGTCATGTGTTGCACCCTTCAAGCTACCTAAGGGTACATTCGTTTCCTGGACGATGTACCCACCTGAATTTAACTCTAATCTTTTAACCCGGGGAACCTGGATGGTCTGCTGGGCTTGTGGCTGTGGAATAATCTCACTGCATCTTGTTAGTAATTAGGTTTGTGACAACCCTAGTTAGTTAATGTATCAAGCCGTAATTCTTGATTGGCCGTGAAATGATTGGATGGAGTCTAACCATTCTAGTCTTGCCCTGATCCTGTTCCAGATTATTGAATGACCAGAATGCTTGTATTTATTTTACCGATAAATGGTGAGAATTCCAAGCTCTGTTCAGACGAAGGGTTACAACCCCGGTCCTTGTTTGGTTTACGGGTTGTAACCTGGTTATCTGAATTGTTCCATGGTTATCTCGTCGTATATCATCCTGATATGTTTTCTTTTATTCCAGTCCTTATTTTATTTATATTTATATTCCTGTGCTGATTGCTGGTTTTAGTTCTTAAGTCAAGCCTCCTTTGTGGCACTTGCTCTTTCTGGGGTCTGACCCAGCTGGTTTTGTGTGGCCATATTTCGGAGCAGCTCCAGAGGATCTACCGACCTTCCAGCCAGATGGTGGCCACTAGACGGAACCCTGGCAACGAGTGGGTTATTTTTGGCTCTCCCGCTCTATTGTAAAATATTCTTTTGAGGCGTTTAGCCGGCGAGCACCTGTTTAGCTCGATTGTACTTTATTTACTGTCTGCCTACGGGCTGTAACATGATTAAGAGATCCTAGGGTTGATCATGTATGACTAAACTCTTACTAGTCCTAACATTTTGTAACGACTAGCTTCATGATCAGCTGAATATGTAATATTTGGGATGCCTTATTATTGTATATTTAATGATCATACATCTTGTAACATTTGCTTACTTGCTTGTGATTGAGACACTAGGCTTGTTCATGACCATAGGAGACTGTTGGCTTGTAGTAAACCCTCATGTATCTAGACAGCCGTGACCGTATAGCGAGATGGAATCCATTTCATATACATAGCTGGCTATGTCTGCCCCCGTTCTCCAGTATTCTGGTTCTGGGGCGTGACATGTGTGGGTCCCACTAGACTCAAACTACCCCCGGATCCCCGTTTCAAGTCGGATTGAGTTGAAATTCGAACCCGACTCAAATAACCCCAAAATAATATCATAAATAATAAAATAATATCAAAATAATTCAAAGAGGTCAAATGCAAAAATATCCTTAGGCCAAAAATGACATTAAAATATCATAATTACATGGTTAGGCTCTAGGTCAAACAATCTCTAGGATTTTACTAGCAAAACGTCAAAACCACAAGTCATTGATTTAAATAATTTTAAAATGATTTAAAATCACCTAAAATCATATTATGAATTAAATATCATTATTAAAATAATTATAAACACAAAATTTCAAAATTACCCTCAATCAGAAAATTAAAATAAAATGAAAAAAAAATCAACCCAAAATTTAGGGTGCTCACAGCATAGACCAAAGATCTTGGTTTCTTCCTACTGTTGATCATCCAATCCATTATTGTGCATGGAAGGTTAAAGGGAACATGGAAGTGGAGATGGTACAATGCTAAGATCTCAAAATAAATGACTTCATCGGTAGAACCCGCTTTGGGTAGAATGGTATTGAAAATGATCCGATGAAGCTCATAGAAATAGGGATTGAGGAATTTTGCCAAAAGCTTACGAGGACGTGTGTTAGGGCTACACATGTCGTCCTTGAAGCTTTTAAGTGAAATCCCTTCGAGAAAGATAAAGGATCTAGCCTCAACAAGCTTTTCCCAGGAATTTGGCTCTTGAAGTTCAAGATATTCGGCCAATTCAAAATCGTCAAAGGAGATATCAATTCCCGCAACTCGTGAATAAATATGAGTGTCATCATGGGTTAAGTTGCAGTAAAACATTTGAATGGCACTACGATAAATGACCGAATTTGTGGTAACAAGTTCATCAAGGCAAAGGTCATGAAATAGTGCATCATATTGTGAGAATATAGTAAAGTTGATGGGGTGTCCCGTAAATACCGGACGTGTCCAAAAATCACTAAACCAATCATTTGAGGCATCTAGTGATACAAAAATTCGATCGTCGTAAGTGTTTGGATCATGGAGACGTGGAGGATTGAACAACGGATGGATTTGTTGTTCAATGGCCGGTACAACGGGTGGTGCAACGGGCGGTTCAACGTGTGGAGGAGCATTCGACGAGGATGCTCCCTCTGTCCGAAGTCTCTTTCCGCGGTTGAACAGACGAGGAGCCATAATACAACAGATAATGAAAGAAATTGAGATATAGAAAAGTAAGGAATTATACCTCAAACTAGTGATGAACAATGAAGAAGAATTGAAAAATAAGTCTTCTCCTTGAGTTTGGGGAAGAATGGAGCTCTAGAAAGGAGAAATTAGGGTTAGGGTTTTGAGAGACTTGAGTTGGAGAAGAGGAAAAGGTGGTAATGAGGAAGGAGAGGGAAGAGAAACTGAAAATATGGTGAGTGTTTCTCTTGGTCGGAGCAAAACATGGCCATTGGATCTAATTTTTGATCAACGGCTGAGACTGTTCCCGGTTCTGGAACAGTCAGGCCGAATTTGGCCCGAACTCTGGTAGGGGCAGAGTTCAGTCTGAATTTTGGGTCCTGGTTACAGAATAGAAATCAGGCAGAAAAGTAAAAAAATATTGGTTAAGTAAAATAAAACCAATATAAGACATGAGTATAATTACAGAAAAGATCCAATATGTAAACAAAAGAATAACAGATAGTGAGTTTGAAGCAGCAATATGAAGTTGAAAAATTAGTATTTCATCATGTGATAAATGAAAATGAGCCATATAATAAACAAGGAATTATATCATAATTCAATATTTTGAAGCTGTCATAGGTTAGCTGCAGGGGCCGGATCCCAGCTAGCAGTAGTCCTGAGGACTAGTGCACCATGTCGTTTAGGCTTTTACGCCTTGTTGTCAGAAGGACCCTTTCGGCTTGTACCCATAGCAAGTTCATCATAAGAGAATTAAGACATACTCGATATTTATGCAGGTTTATTTTAATTTACAACAGCTTCATCTAAAATTCCAAGTTCACGACAAAGAAAATTGAAGCGCTCTTCGGATAATGGTTTTGTAAAGAAATCTGCTAACTGATGATCAGTGTCAATAAATTCTAAGTTAATCGTGCCATTTTGCTGATGATCACGCAAAAAGTGGTGGCGTATTTCAATGTGTTTCGTGCGTGAGTGACAAATGGGGTTCTTAGTAAGATTTATAGCACTAGTGTTGTCACAAAAGATAGGAATATGCATGAAAGATAAGTTATAGTCTTCAAGGGTTTGCTTCATGCACAGAATTTGTGCACAACAATGCCCCGCTGCGATGTATTCATCTTCTGTTGTGGATAGTGCGACAGAATTCTGCTTCTTGCTAAACCAAGAGACTAAAGCTTTTCCTAATAAATGACACGTGCCGCTCGTTCTTTTACGGTCGACCTTGCATCCGGCGAAGTCAGCATTAGAGTAACCAATGAGGTCAAATAATATTGACTTGGGATACCATAGGCCCACTGTAACCGTACCCTTAAGGTATCGAAAGATACGCTTAACCGCGATCAAGTGTGATTCCTTAGGATTTGCTTGATATCTAGCACACAGGCAAACGCTAAATATTATATCAGGGCGACTGGCAGTAAGGTAAAGTAGACTGCCTATCATACCTCGATACTTACGTTGATCTACGGGTTTGCCGCTATCATCTGGTTCGAGTTTGGATGAAGTAGCCATTGGAGTGCTGATTGGTTTGACGTTGTCAAGGTCGAATTTCTTCAGCATGTCCTTTGTATACTTCGACTGACAGATGAAGGTTCCATTTGACATTTGCTTGACTTGCAACCCAAGAAAGTAGTTGAGCTCCCCCATCATGCTCATCTCAAACTCGGTCTGCATACACTTGGCAAAATCTTGACAAAGGGTTTCATCAGTAGAACCAAATATAATATCACCTACATATATTTGTACTAAAAGAATAGTGTCTTTGAAAGATTTTATGAAAAGTGTAGTGTCAATTTTTCCTTTTGAAAAACCTTTCTCAAGCAAGAAGTTGCTTAGCCGTTCATACCAAGCTCTAGGGGCTTGTTTGAGGCCATACAGCGCTTTCTTTAGCTTGAACACGTGGTCGGAAAATTTATGATTTTCAAAACCAGGGGGTTGTTTTACATAAACTTCCTCCTTTATAAATCCATTCAAGAAAGCACTTTTAACATCCATTTAAAATAATTTGAAAATTTGAAAATTTGCAAATGCACAAAGAATCCGAATGGATTCCAATCTAGCAACAGGAGCATACGTCTCATCGTAGTCGATACCTTCCTCTTGGTTGTATCCTTGGGCTACTAGACGAGCTTTGTTGCGTGTAACTGAACATCTTCATTCACTTTGTTTCTAAAAACCCATTTGGTACCAATAATTGAGTGATTAGCCGGTCTAGGAACGAGTTACCATACTTGGCTCCTCTCGAATTGGTTGAGTTCTTCTTGCATAGCAGAAATCCAAAATTCATCATTGAAAGCTTCTAGAATGTTTTTCGGCTCAATTTGTGAAATAAAGGCAGTGCTAGCAATAGAGTCTCTTAATGATGATCTAGTAGTTACTCCACGTGAAACCTCGTCGATTACCAAATTTTCTGGATGTGATGGCTTGAAAGAGAATTTCTTTGGCAAGCCCTCCAGAGAATTGGTTTCGGTTGTGGTGTTCATTGGAGTAGACGTTGATGGCTCAACATCATCATCAAGAGTAGCTGCTGCACTGTTATCTTCATCAAAAGTCACATTTGTAGACTCTTCCACAATTAATGAGCATTTGTTAAAAACTCTATATCCCTTGCTCTTGGCAGCATAGCCAAGGAAAATACCATCGTTAGCTTCGGCATCAAATTTGCCTAAGTTGTCTTTGGTGTTAAGGATAAAGCATGTACAACCAAAAACTCTAAAGTAAGAAACAATTGGGGTTCTCCCAAACCAAAGCTCATAGGGTGTTTTCTTCGTAATAGGACGAATAAGCACCCTATTTAAAATGTGGCATGCTGTACTGACAGCTTCAGTCCAAAAGTATTTCGGAAGTGAAAACTTGTTAAACATGACTCTAGCCATATCGCCAAGAGTCCTATTCTACCGCTCCACAACACCATTTTGTTGAGGAGTTCTTGGACAAGAAAACTCATGATTAAAACCATTGGAATCACAAAACTTTTCAAAATCAGAATTTTCGAACTCGCCTCCATGATCACTTTGGATTCGAGTAATCATATAGCCTTTTTCGTTTTGAACTTTCTTAACAAAAGTTTTAAAAACCGAAATAGCATCACTTTTATTCGCAAGAAAGAAAACCCAAGTAAATCTTGAAAAGTCATCAACAATAACAAAGGCATAGAGTTTTCCACCAAGACTGGGTACTCTACTAGGGCCAAATAAATCCATATGGAGTAGTTGCAAGGGTCTAGTAGTGCTTACAGAGTTTATGGAATGGAAAGAGGACTTGGTTGCCTTATTCAACTCACATTCGGCACATACGACATCCTTTTTGAATGTGATATCGGGCAAGCCTCTAACTAGCTTCTTGGTCGATAGTCTGGATATAGTATCCATATTTGCATGACCAAGACGCTGGTGCCATAGTAATCTTTCATCTTTATGAGCATGTAGGCATCTACCTGCATTGTTAGTATCTATAGGCAAATAGAAAATATAAATATTATCCTCTCTTACCCCTTCAAAAACAATGTCTCCTGTTGACCTATCATAAATAAGGCATTTGTTTTGTCCAAAGTTAATGTCATATCCATGGTCAGCAAGATGACTGATGCTGAGAAGGTTATGCTTTAACTCGGTCACTAGGCAGACATCCTTTATTACGGAAGAGGGAGGATAACCAATATTACCATTACCTATTATATAACCTTTTAGGTTGTTGCCGAAGGATACATATCCTTCTCTCTTCATCGATTGTGATGCGAAAAGATTTGTATCTCCCGTCATATGTCGTGAGCATCCACTATCGAGAATCCACTTACTCTTAGTTGAGGAGGGAAGGTCCATCTACATCAAAAGTAGATGTGACCTTTGGTACCCAAGTTCTTGAGGGTCCTGAAGAGTTAGTTTTTAGAAACCATGCATATATCTTTCTATCTACTAATCTTCTAATTCTACATTGTTGGTGAAATATGTCCATGTAAACCACAATAAGTACATGTAGCATTCCTATTTATATTAGGAGCATGCTGATGATGTCTATAAGTATAGTGATGAGGAGAAGTATGAAGATATGTAGAATTAGCATGGTGATGATGACTATGTGTAGAGTGATGTGGAGTGGCATGGTGATATTGTCTATATGGAGTAGCATGGTAATGATGTCTATATGTAAAGTGATGGTGATGTGGTTTTTGTGCAACATGTTGATGATTGTATATGTGTGTAGCATGATGATTTTGTGACATATGATAATTATTTCTACGTGCATGTGGTTTGTGTCCTTTGTGAAAGTGTGTGTATATGTAAGCATGATTATGAGCAGCATGTGGATGACGTGGTTGACTAGTATGAGGGGTGTCATGCTTTGTGTGTGTCTCATGTGATTGGGTTTGAGGTTGAGCAACCTGTTTTCCCAATTTAGTCTCTAGTTTCTTAGAGACAGCTTGCAGTTCAGTAATCTTAGCATTCAAACCATGCATCTTAGTAATAGAAATCTTGTGTCTACTCTTTTCTTTTGCAAGCTCCGTGTTGAGTGTTGTGATTTCTTGTGTTTGTTGTTCAATGCGTGCTTCGGCATCATGTAAGCTTATTTTAAGCTTAGATACCTCATCAGTGACATCCGTGGATGAAGTGTCTCTAATGTTATCAAGTAAAAGAGAAAGTCTTTGTATTTCGACTTTATGACTTTTGATTTTGTCCTTGGCAAGTTTGTATTCACCAATGACCTTTTTGTGATCACTAAGTAAATCGGTGAAAGCATCGCCAAGTTCATCAAAAGTGAAGTCGTCAAGAGTTTCGTTTGATACCTTTTCGGACATTGCCATTAGGCACACATTAGCCGTATCTTGAGGAGAGTTCTTTTCTTCCTCGGAGTCACTACCTTCGCTTTCATTCCAAATGCTTGTGTTGGCATATTTCTTTGAGGAAGTCTTCTTGTATGGCTTCTCATAGCGGTTGCTCTTCTTCAAGAATGGACAGTCTTTTCGGACGTGTCCAGTCTTCTTGCAACCGTAGCAGGTTGGCTCTTCTTCGCCATCTTCATGTGGTTCCTTCTTTCTTCGATTGAAGTGAAGGAATTTCTTGAAGTTGCGGACCATAAGGGCATGATCATCTTCTGAGTCATCATCATCCGTCTCTTCGGGTTCAGCCCTCCATCGGTGAGCTTTGAGTGCGATCTTCTTAGCCTTAGGAGCAGGCTCTTCGAAGTCCTTGAGGACAAGCTCATGAGTCATTAGCTTTCCCATCAAGGTCTCCATGGACATGGTTGTGAGATCATTTCCTTCAACGATGGCTGTCACCTTAGGGTTCCAAATCTTTGGAAGCTCCCTAAGTCGCTTGCGAATCTTCTCGTGATTTGAATATTGTTTGTCGAGCGAAGACAGGGTGTTGATGATGTCGAGGAATCTTGTGAACATTTGCGTGATCGTCTCATTTGGCTTCATCTTGAAGTCCTCGTACTCTTAAGTGAGACGGCTTATCTTTGATTCTTGACTTGGGTGGTTCTTTCATGCGTCACTTCTAGAAGTCTCCATACTTCATGAGAGGTGGTGCATGTAGAGACCCTGTTGAATTCATTCCTGTCTATAGCACAGAATAAAGCATTAATAGCTCTCGCGTCTAGACTTGCCTGTTTCTTCTCCTCGTCAGAATATTTGTCATGTGATTTTTCAACAATATCACTATTAACAACTATCATGGCGGGCTTTTTGTAACCGTCAGTGACGATAGTCCACAGGTCAAAGTCTAGCGACTTGAGATAAAAGCTCATCATTGTTTTCTAATACGTGTAGTTAGTTCCATCAAATAGGGGAGGCCTATGAGTGGACTGTCCTTCACCGTGATTGGAAATCAAGGATTGTGTGGTTGCCATGGATCAGCTCTAGGATGTAAGTCCTTGTAAAGAGAACAGAGCTCTGATACCAATTGAAGAACAGATGGCAACTCTAGAGGGGGGTGAATAGAGTTTATAGCGATAATAGCCAATTAAAAATTAAACTCTTTCACAGCCTAAGAATAATCAGAGTAAGTGCGGAAATAAATAAGGAGCAAGAAAGCATACGCAAACACAGCCGATTTTAACCTGGTTTCCCTCGTGGAGGACTAGTCCAGGCCTGAGAACTCTAGCTCAGGATTAAATCCACTATTTGTGAAATAGTAGTTACACCCCGTGCCTTTTCTTCAGAAGAGCACGTCAACTTCTTACAAAGGATCGCAGTGGCGATGCTTGGAATTTTCCAAGCGACTTCTTCAACTCTTGCACAAGACTCATAACTGAAAGATGCTGAGCACTCGAGACTTAGGAAGCTTGTGGCTAGTAGATGAAGAAGGGTATGGCTTATCTTGAGCTTAAGAGAGAAGAGAAGAGAAGATTGGATGGATGAAAATGAGAGAATTCTTGGCCTATTTATAGGTTTTTAGCAGGCAGAATTCGGCCAGAATTCTGATAGGAATTTTTAAAAATTTGGCCGTTGGACAACTAGCAACCAGCCAACCCTAAAAATTAGGGTACTAATTTTTAGGGGACAGAGTTCGGCCCGAACTCTGTGTGGAGGCAGAGTTCGGCCTGAACTCTGTCTCCACAGCACATAATAGGTCTAAGGGTCCAATGGGCTTATTTTGGATGTGGAGCTTTATGTATTTTGGATAGGTTATGGGTTTAGCCTCAAGAGCTCAGCACAACTCAGCTTACAATCATTCTAGACTCAATAAATATAAAAGTACAGACTAAAAAATGACTGCATTTGCGAAACTGAGCTGTTGTCGGGCTTGAGCTGGATGTAGTCGTCGTGTGTCGTATTAAATTATTACAAGTATTATTTAGTCAATGTTATCAATATTTGGTTGACTGTGACTTTGTGTCAATATTATTTAATATATTTAAACATATCTATATATATATAAAATTCAAATCACAATAAATGAACTAAAAACAATAATAATATCTCTATAGAAAAATCATGTTTATTAAATCTTCGCAAATTAATTTTAATAATAATAAATTAATAAAAATCTTTCCAATAGGTGAACTTATACCGCACACCCTTATCCGGGTCCAAAAATTTTGTACAAATATTGCACGATATTATTTAATAATAAAATACCAGTACTAGTACGAATAATTAAGTAATTAGAAATTGCACGTAAAATTCTAAAATAATTTAGAAAATATTTATAAATACATAAAATATGCCTACATGGCTATATTTGGTCGCACTACATGCTTACATGGGCTTAAATTGGTTCGGGCCCAATTCGGACTGGTTTGGACAAACCGGGTCATCTAAAAATCAATATATAAAATAATATCTACATAAAATATTTTATATGCGTTACTTCACAACTCGGCCTAGTTTTCCTAGTTTAGACTGACTATGGCTAGGCCTCCCATGACATGGCTAATATACTGGTCAAAGCACACTCTACATCTTTCGTGCCAAAATTCATGGTCGCCTTGTACTCAAAACGCAACAATGGCTAAGGTCATTTTTAATAATTTATAAAAACCATAAATTGTATAAATTAAATTTGAAGTCTAATTAAATAATTTAAAAAAATAGGGGTTTTACATACATCAGCCAGAGCCAGAGGTAGTACAAGTCGATAAACCACTGAGGCCACCTTCTCTAAAATCTCAAAAGGTCCAACGAATCTCGGTCTCAACTTTTCCTTCATCCCAAACCGCATCACACCTCGCATGGGTGTGACCTTTAAGAAGATATTGTCATCCACAGTAAATTCCAAGGGTCATCGATCTACATCCGCATAATTTTTCTGTCGACTTTGAGCAACTTTCAGCCTTTCCTGAATCAAATGGACCTTTTCGACGGCCTGATCCACAAGTTCTGGTCTGAGCACTTACTGTTCATTGACTTCGTCCAAGCATATCAGTGACTGACATTTTCGTCCACATAGCACCTCTTGTGGGGCCATCTGAATGCTTACCCGATAACTGTTGTTATAGGCAAATTTTGCCAATGCGAGATGTGCATCCCAGTTTGTCTTCGAATCGAGCACGTACAATCTCAACATGCCTTCAAAGATCTGATTTACTCTTACCGTCTGTCCATCAGTCTGCGGATGGTATGCTGAACCGAAATTCAACTTTATGCCAAATGCTGAGTGCAGACTTAACCAAAATCGTGATAAGAACCGCCCGTCTCTATCTGACACTATAGAAGCTGGCACCCCGTATAATCAGACAATTCCATTCATGTAGATCTGAGCTAACCGTTCAATGCTCTCTGTCACTTTTATTGTAATAAAATGAGCCGACTTGGTTAATCTATCCACGAACACCAAAATCACATCATTTTTTTGTATTTTCGGTAGGCCCACTATGAAATCCATGCTGATATTATACCACATCTACTACGGAATAGCCAGATTTTGTAGTTCTCCGCCTGGCCATTGGTGATCGGCCTTCACATGCTGACAAGCTAAGCATTGTGACACTAAAGAGCCACATCATTCTTCATACCATGCCACCAAAATGTTGTTCGCAGATCCTTGTACATTTTAGTGCTTCTCGGATGCAAGGAATAATTTGCAAAATGAACCTCGATCAGTATTTCCTTCCTAAGTTCCTCATCATTAGGAACGCACAATCTTCCATTGACACGAGTAGTGTCTTCTTCTGCAAAGTCGGTTGCCTTTCCTGCTAGAATCAACTCGTGTATCTTCTGCAGAAATGGATCGTCCTTCTGAGCAGTGTTAATCCTTTTATGAAGGTTTGGCGCAAGCTGCAACTGAGCCAATTGTATATTCTGTGTACGGATTCTGAATTCGATGCCCATCTCTTCCAAATCTTGTACTACCTCCTTTGCTACTGACAATGTTCCAACAAATTTTTGACTCAAGGCATCAGCTACCACGTTACCTTTACCTGACGTGTAGAAAATTGTCAAGTCATAGTCCTTGATCAATTCTAACCAACATCGCTGCCTCAAATTCAATTATTTTTGTGTGAATATGTACATCAGGCTTTTGTGATCCGTAAAGATCTCACAGGACACACAATAAAGATAGTGTCACCATAATTTTAATGCAAACACAATTGCCGCCAGTTCTAAGCCATGAGTTGGGTAATTTTTCTCATGATGCTTGAGTTATCTCGACGTATAAGATATTGTCTTCCAACGTTGTATGAGAACACATCCCAAACCAAGTCCCGATGCGTCACTGTAGATCTGAAATCCCTCAGAGCCTTCTGGAAGTGCAAGAATTTGAGCCGTGCCGAGCTGCTGCTTTAGTTCCTGAAAGCTACTCTCACAATCATCGGTCCACTTAAATATGACTCCATTCTGAGTGAGGCGGGTCAGAGGCGAAGCGATTCTTGAAAAATCGTTCACGAATCTACGGTAGTACCCGGCTAAACCAAGGAAACTCCGTATCTCACTAGCTGATGCAGGCTGTTTCCAGTCTACAACTGCCTCAATCTTCTTCGGGTTAACGACAACACCTTCTGCGGAGACAATGTGCCCTAGGAATGATACACTGTTCATCTAAAATTTGTATTTGCTCAGCTTTATATATAGTTGATTTTCTCGAAGCATCTGTAGAACCATTCTCAAATGCTCAACATGCGTCTCCCTGTATTTCGAGTAGATCAAGATGTCGTCAATGAATACGATGACAAACTTGTCCAAGAACGGTCGGAATACTCTATACATTAGATCCATAAAGGCTGCTGGAGCATTAATCAAACTGAATGGCATGACTAAAAACTCATAGTGTCCGTATCTTGTACAAAATACTGATTTAGGGATATCTTCGGGTCTGATCTTCAACTGGTGGTTGTAGAAGCATGAAAAATCTTAGCTGATGACATTCCTCCACCACAGCATAGATGATACAAAGGCGCAGGGCGAGTATTAAAATGACAACAGAAGATACGGAAAAAAGTTCTGTTATTATTGTGCCTACAAAGATCTAGTACAGATTCATCAAGGCTATACGTAAAGGACTAATCCTACTTCTTCCACACAGGATCGATCATAGGTTCAGCAGACCCTAGAGGAGTCTATAATAGACTTAGTCTTCATCAAAGTACAGACGTCTTTTTTCTTGGTACACATACTAGAAGATTGATGTCCATCAAGGCGCATTCTAACTTTCTTGTACGTGCAACCCTCCAAACGTGCGTCAATTGTTTGGCCAGAGCAAGCAACTTCCTGAAGCAGCTATTGGCCCGAGCTCCCTAAAGGTGCAGTAGGTCACAAATCCCAGAACGAGCAGAGCAGAGTACAACCTGTAGCATTTCAGGCAGACAACCGGAGCAACCTCGGTCGTTAAGACCTTCAAGACCTCCAAGACGTCGCCCAGAGTCAAACTCCTTAGGGAGGATACTTGGATAATTCTCAAAAGCGGTGACAGCGCCTTATACAGAGAGTTATTCTATAAAAATATGGCCCCTTCAAACGAGAGAAGCCCCAACCAACAGCCGAATTACGCAAGGCCAGCGGCCGTCTGAAGCTATGTCTAGATCAAACATGGTGGTGAATGGTGCCAGGAAGCGGATAATGACTCTTCAGAGGAACACTTCCCCTTTTATAGGACCAAAAGTGGTCCAAACTATAGGCCACTTGGTCGACGGTCAAAATTCTTTCATTAATGGGATGAGCCTAGGACTCGGCACAATGGCTCTCAATTAATAGGCCCATTCAAGTGAGTCTCCAAACTGTTCAAATGCTCCTTAGAATTCCCCAATTAACGGTGGCAATTAAGAAGAAGTCTGCATTCAAGGGTAGTCATTTACTTCTCCTGAAAAAAAGACGTAAAAGCGAAGCCGTCTCCAATAAAAGGTGCAGGAACCCCTCTGTGTTCTGTTGCTTCTAAGGCGCAGACATTACATCCCCCTTTCAGAAGCACAAACAACTGCTTTGATCCAAGTATCCGGCCCGTTCAACGGCCCCTTTTTCTTAGCAAAGACTTGGGAGACACCGTTTGCCTCCAATACAAGCCCGACTGCTACTTTAAAGCACAGTAAAATGGTCTATCTGAAGCTGCAGCCTACTCGTCGTTCTAAAGCATATTGACTTTACCTAAAATACAGCCTACTCGTTGCCCCTAAAAGCACAGAGGCTCCGTTATCTTCAAAACATAGTCCACTTATCACCCTAAAGCACAGAGAAGACCACGACTTGTGCTGTATCGAGAGTAAAATGGGTCGCCGGTGGGGGAGTCACTTCTTCAGGAACCTAGTTTTTCTCTCGCTGGAGAGCGAACGAGTGGTCACCCTGGTGTCTTTTGCCGAGAAGGAGACCATACGACATGTCATGACCTTTCTTCCTTTAGTCGGGCGTGATGCTGATGCAATCATGTCAGGAGTGAGATCTGGATGGACCCACATCACTTCACCTTGCAGTGTTATGAAGGGGATGAGGCCCTGAGCATTGTCCCTAGTTGGCAGAAGGTTGATGACTTCCATCATTGCCTTTTGGATAGGGACGATGCAGTCTTGAGTCTCGACTATCGGGAAGCTCCCGAACAGTATTGTGACCAAGTTGGCCGTCACAGTCTTTTTTTTGGAATCGAAGAAGATAACTTTGGCATTGATAAGACATTGAATCTGTCTTTTTAACACGTAGTAGTCGCGTGTTGAGTTGTGGATGTACTCGTGGCAATGGCAGTACTTAGGATTATCCATCTTTCCTGCTTCGTCAGAACGCTTGGGAGGTAGAAGATGGAGCCTGCCGCCCTTGTCAGTATCTCGAATAATTCGAGCGTGTCTTCGTCATTGAAGGAGTAGGTTTCTTTCGACTTCTGCACTTCGGCTGGCTTGGTTCTCACGAGCGCTAGACACTTTGTAATATTGACGGCCATAGCTTGCTTGCCTTTACCATATCTTATTCGTTTTCCTTTGTCTTCAATAGAGGGAAAGTTCAGATCCAAGAGTTGTGCATCTTGTGTCTTCTTCTGAGCCACGTCTGCTTCAGTAATGAAGGGCGTCCACTCGGTGCACGGAGCACTGTGCCACAGTTTGATGGAAAGGAGCATTTTATTGTAGCATGAATCCATAAGCGTGGGCTCAGGCATGCCTGGAGGTAGCCTTAGGGCAGGTTGGCGAAAGCGTTAAATATAAGCTCGTACGGGCTTCTTTTCTTTCTGAACGATGTCCATTAGAGTAGACATCGTCATGTCCAGCCCTCCTTTATAGAACCGTTACAGGAACATGTTCTTCAGGTCTTCAAACGATTTAATACAGTTGTCGGGCAAACTGCAGAACCATTCATAGGCCACCCCTGTAGAGCTCCAACGAAGATGCTGGTGAGAAAGGTGTCATCCTTTGGCAGGTATCCTATTACTGAGGCAAAGTACCTCAAGTATCGTCTGGGCGACTCCTTAGTATCATAAGGGGTGATAGTCTGTGGCTTATATTTGGAAAGATAAACCACATTGTCCCACTCAGCAGGATACGGTTGTCGGATCCCATCTTTCAGAGTGTGGCTCACTTTTCTTTGGCTTGATGGTGAGCGTATAACTCTTCGAGTGCTTGTTGTATTTTGTTGGATGGTGTTGGATTAATGGTCGACAGAGTGGCCGACGACTGTGCGACTTGGTTTATGAAGGACAGGGTACTAGACCCATCACGAATCGTAGGAGCTACAGGCGAGGAGGCAGTGGAAACCAATCTGTCCTTGATCTCCAAAACGATAGAGGCTAAAGTCTTTATGGATATGTTCAATGCGTTAAGATTTCCTTCGAGAGAGTCTATACATTTCTGCTGATCAGCACTTTCGCTTGATTCTTCCTTGTTATCAGCCGCCATGTGCACAGATGCTATATGCGTGTAAGTAGAAGGAGTGATAGATCTTTTCCTTTCTGGTTCAGAGTGCTGGTTCTCATCATCTTGTAGGAAGAGTGGCAAGTTGCGATCGTCCTCTGACTCGATATTGTTTCTACCCCCAGTCTTCTGAGTGCTTGTGCCCGCAGAAGTGTCGGTGTCATATGAATCTTCGTCATGCTGAGACGAATGGTAGTTATGAACCGTAGTAGGCTGGCTACCCCCAGCAGGTGTAGCGGTCGATGAACCGTCTTCTCGCGATGATGATCCGTCCTTGGAGCACATTTGTTGGAATATGTCTTCATTGGGCACAGACTTCTTGCTACCCCCAGGCCGGTATTTGGACTTGCCAACAGAGGAAAGGGGTTTCTTGGATATCTTCTTCTTGGACGGAGATTCCCGAGCAACATTGCATGAAGCAACGCGAAGCTCTTCTTCTTCCTCAAACATTTTCGGTCACAGCCTTTGAAAGTCGGACCTTCTCTTTGGCGGTGATGGATCTGCTTGACAACTGCAGTAGTCGATGGTAATCTGAGCACAGTTGGGTCTTAATTTAGATACTAACTACGTCTCAGATTCTTCTATTGTCGTACGCTCGAAGGTAGCAGACAAAGTCTTTATGCCTCTATATTCTTCGTGTATACAGGAGCGCTGTGCACAACCAAAGAGATATAGAGAATACATTCTTCCATCGAGTTCCTATGGGTGAGGTTCGAGTATGCCTTGACCAGAGAGTCGCTGATGACGTACCCCCGGTCTTGAATAGTACGAGTGGGTGTAGAAGCATGGAAAAGATAGAGTATGTGGATCATCACTCCTTGCGGCCAAGTGGACTCGAGCCGCAGAAGCAAGGCTCCTGAAGATTCCATGAGGCCAAGTAGAGCCGAGCCGTAGAAGCAAGGCTCTTGGAGACCCCATGCGGCCAAGTGGACTCGAGCCGTAGAAGCAATGCTACCGAAGATCCCATGCGACCAAGTGGAGCCGAGCCGCAGAAGCAAGGCTCCTGGAGACCTCATGCGGCTAAGTAGACTCGAGCCGCAGAAGCAAGGCTCTCGAAGATCCCATGCGTCCAAGTAAAACCAAGCCGCCGAAGAAAGGCTCCTAAGGCCACTCTGCGACCAAAATGATTCAGGCTCTAATCTATTGGGGGACACATGGTAATTTGACCAAGTCTCAGCCACCCAAATTTGCTACAACAAAGAAATCTCAACAACCCCCACCAACTGGCAGCCCAAGATCGAGTTTTCGTGTGCTGTTATAGACACTTGGCCACGTGGCCCTCTATGCAGCCTAAAATCAGCTTTATACAGGAATCACTATAAATAGCAGGATACCACACCCATGCTACAAGTTGGCAATCAAAGGCTGGCAATTTTCTCAAGAGCAAAGACCGTGTTAGATAGTCCAAGGAGTAAGATAGAGTTGCTATATTTTTTCGAGCCTCCATCGTCACCCCCCAGAATAAAAAATTTAAACAATTCTACTTAGATTGTTTCCTAGGATTTATTTCTAGGCTTGTATCTGTAAAAGAGTATTTGCAATCAAGTCCAATTAATTTGTAATTTTTGTGCTTGATAACTAATGGCAAATACGATGGCGACTCTGTTGGAGACTTCCTTCTCCTCTGATGAGAAGTTGGTGACGCAATCCGACGCATCCAAGCTCGGCTCTATGCAGCAAATGCTTCTGGTTCGTTTTGACCAAAAAGCATTCGAAGAAATGCTCTCTGAAGGGAGCGCCAGTCTATCACAGAAACGAGCCAACCCGAAGAGAACCCGTAGGATGTCGAAGCATAAAACTGCTGCCCCTCGCCAGGTTCTCGAAGAAGCTCTCCTGTGGCCTTGCTTCAGACCGCAGAGAACCCCACTGTCCGCAAATCTAGCAGTAGAAAATACAACGATGCTGAGCTTTTGGAGGCACAAGGAAAACCCATACGGACGAAGAAGAGGCCGTATAAAAAAATAGGCAGTCTGCCTATACGGTAACCAACTCTGGCCACAGGTAGATGGCCTATGCGGCAGCCAACTCTGGCCGCAGGTAGATGGCCTATGCGGCAGCCAACTCTGGCCGTAGGCAGATGGCCTATACGACAGCCAATCCTGGCCGCAGACAGGTTGCCCCATGCGGCCCTGTCAGAAGGTCTGTTTTTGACCTTCTCTCATGGGGACCCGACCAATGTGGCCCATTAAGAATGGGGAATGTTCCAATCTGGACTCTTCTTACTATGTGCCTTTGGATGCCAAGTCAAAGAAGTCTAGGGCAGTACGGGCCCAACAAACCCAGTCAATTGTCCAAGCTGCTGACCGTCAGCAGGTACCATTAACTGTTATGCGGGCTCCTGATGGAAGGTTGTACAGAACCACCTGCGTCCAGCCCTCAGCGGTAAACGGACAGGGTGGGTCCCAAAAATCTCCCAATTATGAGCGAGAGCAAGTACTTTTACTAGCCTCAGATCAGGGAGCAAACATGATACCTACGCACCCGTGTGCTCGAGATACCCGAGTCCACAAATTGGATGCAAAGGTATATCAATTTGCTATCGACTTGCGAGAGGTGATTACTCACAAACGTAAGAAGAGAGAAGCAACCTTGGCATGTGATGAGTCCTTTTCATGACATCATTGCACACAAGTCATCATCAACTGCTGAAGGCAACAAGACAACAACACCTGAAGATCGGCAGTCTATTTTCCAACGATTGTACCAGCCAACACCTATCTGACAACAACTTGGTCTGGGAGATGAAACGTTTCCCTTTACCTCATGTAATTCCACTCGAAAGGTTCCTGCTGGCAAGGGATGTAAGAAGATAGGCTCCTCTAGCCCGATAATCTCAGCCAGTACTGCAAGGAAACTCTCATCGGGAGGATTACCGCCGGCAACAACCTGGTGTTTCATCCTCGACCTGGGGGTTCATCCTCGACCTCCTTGGGGGTAGATGAAAATGGGGTTAGCAGTCCCCTCAATGTATGCAACAACCCGGTGTTTCAAAAGGATGGGCAGGAGGCAGCAATCCACTGGGATTATGCAACAGACTTGGATGTCCCCGAGGGTGACCACCTTCGCCAAGATAATGCAGCTTCCTACACAGGGGGTAGCACCCCTTCTGAGTCCAAGGAGGAGAACATTCCAACGCTCCCCGATGATTTCACTGTACGGAAAGATGACACGAAAAACACCTCTTCTACGGTCCCTTCCACGTCTACTCATGTACGGACAATCTTTATGGCCGGCGATGATCATGAAGGACCTACTGATCGACAATATCTAGAAGTACTTGAAGCTATGCTCCCATCCTTAGTCAAGTCAGTAGACAAAATCAAAGCTGCCTTGCCGACTCAACCAGCAAGGATGCCTGAACAAACAAGCTTGGGACCCACAGTCAATGCTGACTCCAACACGACCGCTCCTCCTTTGGGTAACAATCCTCTAGCATCCGCTCCTTCAGCTACAGTCGAAGCTAGGAAGGCAAAGAGGGTCCAAAAGCTTCGAGTAATGTTCAATGCTCGAGACTCCACCCGTGACCTCAGAGTACGGCAGCCATATCCCGTTGCATGAAGAGACGTTCCTTTTCCTCTGTAGTACAAGCTGTTTCACATCAATTCTTATGAGGGAAAGACCTCTGCCAGCCAGGACATGACTTATTTTAAGGTTATACAGACCACTTGCTGCATAGTGACGCCATCCTCATACGATTATTTATCGAAGCATTGGCGGGAATCACATTCGATTGGTACCGCAATCTCCCAGACAACTGCATCCATGCCTTTGACGACTTCAAACGCATGTTCCTGGAAAGGTTCTACGAAGTGGGACATGATGTGACGATATCGTCTCTCATGGACGCCGTTCAGGGAGAAAGGGAGCTAACGAGAAACTACATCGAGCGGTTCTGCCAAACCGCGATAAGATTGCCCCAAGGCAATTCCAAAAGCTCCTTGATTGAAATCTGCCAGAGGAAGTTGCTCCCCGCAATCAGCCTCTGGATGGACGAAGATCAGTTCAGGGACTGGACCACTTTCATCATAAGTGCTACCAATGTGGAGACAAAGTTAAAGAAGGCTCGCCAGCTAGGATTGCACATTCTAGACGGAGAGGACAGAGGCAAACGTCTTGGTACCACCTCCAATAACAACAACAGTGGCAGCACCATCAATAACCGGGACACCAAGGGCAGACAGGCCATGGTCGCCGGTACGACCAAAAAGCCTGAACAAAAGCAAGCATAAGTTTCGAAGCCCAAAGAGATAACATACTCTTTTGAAGATAGCCATGTCAAGCCTATCTTCGACATGCTCCTGAAGGTGGGTAGGATCCGACTCCACGATGTAGAGCACGAGCCTCGACCAGTAGAGATCGAGGATCCGAAGTATTGTCACTTCTACTACTATGTCCACCACCCTACGCAGGAGTGCTTCACATTAAAGTGGCACATCCAGAACCTTATAAACCGTGGCTGCAAATATGGTATCAGTCTAGTTCGGTGACTTCCTTCCTATAAAATCTCAAGATGGGGTAGTAACTGTCCCCTGGGCAACGATGGAGGTTACTAACCTTTTACTTCCCGGAGCCAAACGACTGAATTGGTGCCTCTCACCATGTCACGAGGGGAGGTCATGTGGTCTACCTAGACTTAGTGCCCGAAGTTACCCGGGCGGTCCCATCTTCAATTAGCAAAAAGAAGGGTAGGAAGTCAAGATCCTGCCACACAATCTCGACCGAAGAGGCGGTCGTTGTTATCCGGTCTGGTGCACAAGTCCAGTCCACTCTAGGTAATTCAGTCGAAGATTCTCAGCCGACAACACTGTCTGTATTCGGGACAATCTCAGCCTCCACCGGCAGACAAATCCACGCCGAAGGAAACTCGTTTGAACGGGCCGCTCTGTCAGGACACACCTCAGGGGCTGAAGAGACCGTACAACTTTGACAACCCGTACAACTGGCTAATACACCAGTAAAGTTGTCGTTATACGAGATACTAAGGCTCTCCAAGGATCTTTACGTCATATTGAGCGAAGCACTCCAGAATGCTGACGCCAACTTAGCCCAGGTCAAGCCTACAAGGGAGGACTCGTCAGCAGATCTCCAGGGCAGCAATTGAGCAGATGCAATGCCCAATATCGTATTCATCCTATAGGACATGTTAATCATGACCAACTTGCATGATCGCCCCTTGTACTAAAGTGGATACGTAGGCGACATCAAGGTGGATCGGATGCACATCGATTCTGGCTCGTCAATAAGCATCATCCTAAAAAGTTTGCTTCAACTTTCGTGCATCCCTATGCACTGGCTAGCATCGACCAACACTGCCATTCGCGATTTTAACACGGGAAGAAGTTATCCCCTGGAAAATATCTGCTTGAAATGTAACGCCCCAGTCCCAAAATACGTAGGACCAAGTACGTAGACATGCCAACTGTATACATACGAAATACATGGACCTTGTATGTATACATATAGCTTCCCTTCCCGAATTTTTTTTGAAATATTTATTTACTTATTTATTTGATTTAAATGGGGATTTTTAGGTTTTGTAAATAATTATTAGATAATTATTACGGTAGATGATTTTAGCCATGATTTGGAATACAAGACGACTAGGAATTATGGCACGGATAGTGCAGTAGCGTGCTTCGACTAGTGTTTAGACATGGTAGGGGAATGCCGAGCCATAGGAGTGTCCTAACTAGGAAAACCAGGCCAAGTTATGGCATGACCATTATAAATGAGTTTTATTAGTTATTATTAGATTTATTAATTTTGCAGGAACCCGGTTGAACCAAGTTAGCCCGGACTGGACCGAACCAAATCTATGCCCAGGTAGGCATGTAGTGGGACCAAGTACGGCCTTGTAGACACGTTTGGTAAGTACAAGTATTTTTGTATATATTTTTGAAATTGACAAATATTTTCTAAGAATATTTGTTATAGGTAGACTATAGGCATTACTATTATTAAATATTGTTTCACCATATTTGTACAATTTTCTGGACCCGAATAAAGATGAATAGTATGAATTCACCAAAACACCATTTAATTATTTTATTATTATATTATTTTGTGGTGATTAAATAGATACATTTTTACTATTAGATATTATTATATTTGATTGTATTTAAATATTGTGTTGTTTGTATAGAATTTGTGGTATATAAATATATATTATATATATATGTATAAATACCAGGATAAATATATTGATTATATGGGCATGAAATATATTTATAATTTATTAATATATATACAAATATATATATATATAAGTGTTATGTATAAATATATATTGTATATGTGTATGTATGAAAGTATATATATGTACGTATATATATAAATATATATATATATATATATATATATATATATATATATATATATATATATATATATATATATATGTGTGTGTGTGTGTGTGTGTGTGGTGAGTATATAATCTTGACCTGGATTTTCTTGTTAATGCCTTTGGAAATGACCTGGAAATTTGTTGTGAACTTTTTAGAATTGTCAGAAGATTTGAACGTTCACCACTATCCAAACTTAAAGACTTGTAACTAGCTTGGCCTACATTCAAATATCCATATGACAATAATTTTTCCTTATTTGTAACAAATGTATTGCTTAATAATCTTTAAATCTTGCTGAACCTGATAGGCATTGCTTCCGGAGATTAGTTAATATCTATCCATCAAGGCCCGAGCCCCTCTGTCCCACTGAATAAAAAATAGAAAAAGGAAACAAAAACAAGTAGGAGCCCAGCAAATAGCCCGAGCCCAAACATCCTTTCCCGCACAACCGAGATATAACAGGGTTATATGGATTTTTAGATGAGATCGGGAAGGAACTCCTCAAAACTCGAACTCTAAAACAAACCCTAAACCCACGACCATGTCCAGGCGCACCCTCACGCGCGCGGCACCGCCATGGGCCACCGTCGGCCGGCGACAAAGCCGCGCGCACGTGCAGTTCACAGCAGAAGTTCGACGGGCCGACCCCCCTCAGGTACCATATTCTCCTTCGATTTCTTCCATGTTTACTCGATTATTTTCGAAACTACAAACTCCCAGTAGAAGATAACATAACCACCTCGACATAACGGTAAATAGTTTAAGACCAAGTCGATCAACCTGCCAGGAAGATCGACGCAAAGTCGAACGTAAAACTGTCCAAAACAGGACAGTATTCCGATCCAGACACCCATCTTGGGAGGCAGACATCGGTCGATCCTGATAGGAGACGCAAAATCTATTTGGACAACTTTCTAGACAACATGTACGGCTTCCTAACCTAATTTGTAGTTTCGATTTTTATCAACTGTGTGCGAAGAAATCAACTTCCAAAGTTTCCCAAAAACCTGTTTTCAAAACTAGAAAATTGATCCACACGACGTGCGTCCCGCCAAACCGGGCGACGTGGTCGCGAATCGAAAGTATCAAAAGCTGCATAACGGCTTCGTGGTCGTGTGGGCTTTGGCAGAATTCAAATTGGTCGCGTGTGCCCGACGAATTTGATGTGTATCCGTCAAAATTCACCGTATCGTGCACTTTGCAAATTTCTCAATTACTTTTTGCACGCTCATCAGATTGAGACAAAACTTACGCCATATCATTTTTTTGGTCCTGTATGCCAAGTTTGGTCCGATTCTGAGACCGTTGATAAAATCGTCGTTTTACGGGCCCCACGGTCCCACTCAACGGGCGATTTTGTGCACGGCCCGCCGGAATCCAACTCTGGACATACGGTTGGGTTCGTATCAGAAAACTGGATCCGTAGACATGTAGTTTGACAAATTTAGAGACTGTTGACTTTGGCACGCATTTCGGAGCGGGTCCAACGGCGGACATCATTTTTGCCCGAAATTACCGTTTTGCCCCTGTGTCCAGAATTGGACTTAAGGTCAGGCAATCCTAGCTAATTTGACTATTCTGAGAACGTTGGTAATATTTATTTCAGCTTTCGGAGACAGTTGTGATGACTTGGACTTTCTGACTTATTGATTGGAGTTACATTATTGGTTCTTCGTGCAACCCCCAGGCAAGTATACCTTGTCTTTCTACACAGCTTTATTTACATGCACTGTCTTTATTTATTATCCAGTTTTCTTATATTATTGATATGTATCTTTCATATCCTGTTCATATATTGGTACCATTGATTTGTAGACCGTGTTCACAGTTAGCCTTGTGTCTTATTGGTCGTGCCTTGATTGAGTCGTGCCTTCGTGTCTTGAACCTTGAAGCTAACCTGCGAGTCCACAATAGGGACGAGGGTTAGTAGTTATTGGTCCACACCTGCGAGTCCACACTAGGGACGAGGGTGATGCTAGCCTACGAGTCCACACTAGGAACGAGGATTAGTAGTAGATGCTAGCCTGCGAGTCCACATTAGGGACGAGGGTTAGTAGTATAGGGTTTATGCCTGCGAGTCCACACTAGGGACGAGGGTGATGCTAGCCTGCGAGTCCACACTAGGGACGAGGGTTAGCAGTATAGGATTTACGCCTGCGAGTCCACACTAGAGACGAGGGTGATGCTAATCTGCGAGTCCACACTAGGGACAAGAATTAGTAGTTGTTCAAACCTGTGAGTCCACACTAGGGACGAGGGTTTGAGTATTCGTTTTGGTTATCCGTTGACATCTTGACATGAGTTCTCTAGTCCTTGTTCAGCAGTTCATTTTTGTGTAGACAGTGTATAGATTCGTGCTTAATCATTACTCAGTTTTACTTGTTTATCCTGTATTTTTCTTCATGCATAATAAACTGTTAGAAAGGCTCGTTTTTGTGTATCTTGCTAGTCCTCTGAGGACCTGATGATCTCTTCAGGTTTAGCGACTACATAGAGTTAGTTAGCAGAGCAGGATGATAGAGGATTGCGATGTATGATACAGGTATTTGTTTGTATTATTTCTTTATTATCTTCTCGTGCTTTATATTCCATACCATGATATACTCTGCTTATTTATAGGCTCATATCATTCTTAGAGTCTAATCGAACAATATGCTAATGGGCTGCAGACCATGACCCATACTTGTTCATTCTTGTTTATATGATTCATGTGGATTGAGATATAGTTTAGATTAGATATGATACCCATGACCTTGACAGCTTATACGTACTCGAGTCAGGCTGGAGTCTGCTCGATACATAGCTGGCTTGCTCACGAACTTGCGTCCGAAAAGCGGGTGTGGGTCGTGACAAGTTTTTGTGGTGGCCCATGCAGGTCAGAGCATACCGTATCGGTTACGTAACTGTACTGATACGAGCCTGCGACCTTGACTAGACCTTAGAAATCTCAATCTACTATGCCTTGAAAATTCTCCTAGAAATTCTCCACGTCCTTGAAAACTCTATATTTGCTCTCGATTATACTTCCTTGCTTTCCGTACCATTGATTCTCGTCCCTTCCTAATTCGGAGTGACGAATAATCGTGCTGTCTAGAATTTATTAGAAATCCTTAAATTATAGTACATATTGCTTGACTATTGAGGTTTGGTTGTTTATAGATATAAGGGATTATATATGCCTAGATATCTGCCCAGTAAAATTGTTAGCAACTAGTTAGAAGACCTTAAGACTTTAGTGACCGTGTTTTGAGGAGTAGTACGACCAAAGGTGGGTAGAAGTCGTCAAGTACTCGGAGTTATAAAATGACTAAAGAAAGTCATGAAATATTTCGAGGAATTAAATTCGAGGAGATTAAGGACTTTGAATTTTATGGAATAGTTATGAATTAGAATTTCGAGGACGAAATTATTTTTAAGGTGGGTAGATTTGTAGCTTCCCTTCCCGAAATTTTTTTTGAAATATTTATTTACTTATTTATTTGATTTAAATGTGGATTTTTAGGTTTTGTAAATAATTATTAGATAATTATTATGGTAGATGATTTTAGCCATGATTTGGAATACAAGACGACTAGGAATTATGGCACGGATAGTGCAGTAGCGTGCTTCGACTAGTGTTTAACCATGGTAGGGGAATGTCGAGCCATAGGAGTGTCCTAACTAGGAAAACCAGGCCAAGTTATGGCATGACCATTATAAATGAGTTTTATTAATTATTATTAGATTTATTGATTTTGCAGGAACCCGGTTGAACCAAGTTAGCCCGGACTTGGCCGAACCAAATCTATGCCCAGGTAGGCATGTAGTGGGACCAAGTACGGCCTTGTAGACACGTTTGGTAAGTGCAAGTATTATTGTATATATTTTTTAAATTGACAATTATTTTCTAAGAATATTTGTTATAGGTAGACTATAGGTATTACTATTATTAAATATTGTTTTACCATATTTGTACAATTTTCTGGACCCGGATAAAGATGAATAGTATGAATTCACCAAAACACCATTTGATTATTTTATTATTATATTATTTTTTGGTGATTAAATAGATACATTTTTACTATTAGATATTATTATATTTGATTGTATTTAAATATTGTGTTGTTTGTATAGAATTTGTGGTATATAAATATATATTATATATATATATGTATAAATACCAGGATAAATATATTGATTATATGGGCATGTAATATATTTATAATTTATTAATATATATACAAATATATATATATAAGTGTTATGTATAAATATATATTGTATATGTGTATGTATGAAAGTATATATATGTACGTATATATATAAATATATATATATATATGTGTGTGGTGAGTATATAATATTAACCTGGATTTTCTTGTTAATGCCTTTGGAAATAACCTGGAAATTTGTTGTGAACTTTTGAGAATTGTCAGAAGATTTGAACGTTCACCACTATCCAAACTTAAAGACTTGTAACTAGCTTGGCCTACATTCAAATATCCATATGACAATAATTTTTCCTTATTTGTAACAAATGTATTGCTTAATAATCTTTAACTCTTGCTGAACCTGATATGTATTGCTTCCGGAGATTAGTTAATATCTATCCATCAAGGCCCGAGCCCCTCTGTCCCTCTGAATAAAAAAATAGAAAAAGGAAACGAAAACAAGTAGGAGCCCAGCAAATAGCCCGAGCCCAAACATCCTTTCCCGCATAACCGAGATATAACAGGGTTATATGGATTTTTAGATGAGATCGGGAAGGAACTCCTCAAAACTCGAACTCTAAAACAAACCCTAAACCCACAACCATGTCCAGGCGCACCCTCACGCGCGCGGCGCCGCCCTGGGCCACCGCCGGCCGGCGACAAAGCCGCGCGCGTGCGCTGTTCACAGCAGCAGTTCGACAGGCCGACCCCCCTCAGGTACCATATTCTCCTTCGATTTCTTCCATGTTTACTCGATTATTTTCGAAACTACAAACTCCCAGTAGAAGACAACATAACCACCTCGACATAACAGTAAATAGTTTAAGACCAAGTCGATCAACCTACCGGGAAGATCGACGCAAAGTCGAACGTAAAACTGTCCAAAACAGGACAGTATTCCGATCCAAACACCCATCTTGGGAGGCACATATCGGTCGATCCTGATAGGAGATGCAAAATCTATTTGAACAACTTTCTAGACAACATGTAGGGCTTCCTAACCTAATTTATAGTTTTAATTTTTATCAACTGTGTGCGAAGAAATCAACTTCGAAAGTTTTCCAAAAACCTGTTTTAAAAACTAGAAAATTGATCCACACGACGTGCGTCCCGCCAAACCGGGCGACGTGGTCACGAACCGAAAGCTACGTAACGGCTTCGTGGTCGTGTGGACTTTGGTGGAATTCAAATTGGTCGCGTGTGCGCGACGAATTTGATACGTATCCGTCGAAATTCACCGTATCGTGCACTTTACAAATTTCTCAATTACTTTGTGTACGCTCATCAGATCGAGACGAAACTTGCGCCAACAGAACCATATCATTTTTCTGGTCCTGTATGCCAAGTTTGGTCCGATTCTGAGACCGTTGATAAAATCGTCATTTTGCGGGCCCTACGGTCACACTCAACGGGCAATTTTGTGTACGGCACGCCGGAATCCAACTCGGGACATATGGTTGGGTTCGTATCGGAAAACCGGATCCGTAGACATGTAGTTTGACGACTTTAGAGACTGTTGACTCTGGCATGCCTTTCGGTGCAAAGCGGGTCCAACGGCGGACATCGTTTTTGCCCGAAATTACCGTTTTGCTCCTGTGTCCAGAATTGGACTTAAGGATAGGCAATCCTAGCTAATTTGACTATTCTGAGAACGTTGGTAATGTTTATTTCAGATTTCAGAGACAGTTGTGATGACTTGGACTTTCTGACTTATTGATTGGAGTTACATTGTTGGTTCTTCGTGCAACCCCCAGGCAAGTATACCTTGCCTTTCTACACAGCTTTATTTACATGCACTGTCTTTATTTATTATCCAATTTTCTCATATTATTGATATGTATCTTTCATATCATGTTCATATCTTGGTACCATTGATTTGTAGACCGTGTTCACAGTTAGCCTTGTGTCTTATTGGTCGTACCTTGATTGAGTCGTGCCTTCGTGTCTTCAACCTTGAAGCTAACCTGCGAGTCCACAATAGGGACGAGAGTTAGTATTTATTGGACCACACCTGCGAGTCCACACTAGGGACGAGGGTGATGCTAGCCTGCGAGTCCACACTAGGGACGAGGGTTAGTAGTAGATGCTAGCCTGTGAGTCCACATTAGGGACGAGGGTTAGTAGTATAGGGTTTATGCCTGCGAGTCCACACTAGGGACGAGGGTGATGCTAGCCTGCGAGTCCACACTAGGGACGAGGGTTAGTAGTAGATGCTAGCCTGCGAGTCCACACTAGGGACGAGGGTTAGCAGTATAGGATTTATGCCTGCGAGTCCACACTAGGGACGAGGGTGATGCTAATCTGCGAGTCCATACTAGGGACGAGGATTAGTAGTTGTTCAAACCTGCGAGTCCACACTAGGGACGAGGGTTTGAGTATTCGTTTCGGTTATCCGTTGACATCTTGACATGAGTTCTCTAGTCCTTGTTCAGCAGTTCATTTTCGTGTAGAAAGTGTATAGATTCGTGCTTATTCATTACTCAGTTTTACTTGTTTATCCTGTATTTTTCTCCATGCATAATAAACTGTTAGAAAGGCTCGTTTTTATGTATCTTGCTAGTCCTCTGAGGACCTGATGATCTCTTCAGGTTTAGCGACTACATGGAGTTAGTTAGCAGAGCAGGATGATAGAGGATTGCGATGTATGATACAGGTATTTGTTTGTGTTATTTCTTTATTATCTTCTCGTGCTTTGTATTCCATACCATGATATACTCTGCTTATTTATAGGCTCATATCATTCTTAGAGTCTAATCGAACAATATGCTAATGGGCTGCAGACCATGACCCATACTTGTTCATTCTTGTTTATATGATTCATGTGGATTGAGATATAGTTTAGATTAGATATGATACCCATTACCTTGACAGCTTATACGTACTCGAGTCGGGCTGGAGTCCGCTCGATACGTAGCTGGCTTGCTCACGAACTCGCGTCCGAAAAGCGGGTACCGATCGTGACAATACATAAGCTGGAAATGTAGTAATCTAAGACATCTAAATCTCATCCACAAAGATAAATAATGATATAGAGCAATTTTGAATTTGTCATGTACACAGTAGTTGGGCGGAGACAAAGTCCACTACCAACCAATTTAAATAGAGAAGAAATATACAAAGAAAGTGATTGGTCGAGCGGAGCAAATAACGAGACCAAAAGCAATAATCACGAAGGAAGGAATGGCCTTAGCTAGAACACCTGTAAAACATCACGAAACACACACCTGGAGAGATAACCAGGTCTTCAGAGGGACGTAACAAGACACATAATATCAAGCTACTAAACTGAATAATTAAGCTCAACAGAAAAGTATGCATGAGTAAAGGTCCCTAACCATTCTATGTGACATGCATTTTGAGGACAATGTTCTACGCAGGGGCTGTAACGGATTCATGCAAGCAAGTAATAGAAAGTGGCCAGCAAGTAGCGCTCATCCGAGACGCTATCGACCTGGACAGAAGGTAGTGCTCATGAGAGTCACCCTCGGTCCAAAATGTGTGTAAAAATAAATGTAGCCCCTACGCTAATAACTGTCCCCTCCCCCCAATGATACTATACATGTGTCGACTCCACGACCCTGTTTAATCCTTAATAACTGCCAAGTCTTCTACACAATTCTATTAGCAGTTATATCCTAACGCATGCGCACGGGTGATCAGCCAACACGCAGGTGACCGCTACATGATATTCACAACTCTCACACATAACTCGTGTACAATCGTGACAAGTCAATAAGACACACTAAATTTGACGGTAGTCCCTTAACTCTAAGCCAATTGTATAAAATATAGTAATTTGCATTTACATATAATTAAAAAAATAACTAAAAACATGCATGATATTGAGCAGAAAATTTAAACAGTAAAGGCAAGGTGTCTTGCCTGGTGTTATGCCTGATGTGGTGCGATAATCCGACAAATCTTGTGGTCCAATAGCCATGTTCATTGTGTAGCGGTCCGAAGTCACAAAAATATCAGACGAACGATCAGTGATGATAAATGAAGGAGATTTTACGGAATAGCAAACTATTTGTAAAAATATTTATAATAATTGAATACTAGATTTTTATCATCATAATAATATTTTAAATAATATATACTTTAAAAAGTCGAAATCGTTTTTCAGCAAAAATATGCTCATAGATAGGAACAATATTTTGTTAGTTAAGATAAGGTAGATAATTATTTGATAATACTTTGAAAATTATTCTACAAATTGGAGTCTACATTTTTCTTATTCAAAATACATAAGAATCGAAAAACAAAAAGTAGATTTTTGTCAAAATAATTTGCAGGTTAACATCTACATATAAAATACCATAAACTAATTTAATGGTAATTCTCACGAATATAAAATATGTCGATATTTAATTTATAGGAACATACTATTTGCAACTAATATACAGTAAAAATAAATATAATAATAATGTTATTATTTATTATTATCAAGGTATCAGAAAGTAATGTATCGCTATCAATTAAAAGTAATGCTATTATCAAAATAATAATAATAGTAATAATAATAATAATAACAATAATAATAATAATAATAAAAACAGTAAATAGTATACCCTAATAATAGTAATTAATAATAATAACTAATATTAATAACAGTAATACTATAACATAATAATAGTAATAATAATAATAAATGATAATAATAATAATAATAATATAATAAGTGAATATAAAACTGTCGATTCCTCAATCCCCTTAACTTTTACACAGTTACAGAGAGGGAGAGAGAGAGGGAAGGTTGGGATGCGGCGATCGGGACTCACCGGAGGGCGGAGATTCCGGCGGAGGTCGGAGGGCACGAAGGTTAGGGTTGGGGCCTGGCGGTCCGGTGCTCGCACCGAGGTACGGAGGGTCGGTGGCCGAGAACGCGACGGTCACGTCCTTCGCGCAGTAGCACGCGCGGCGGGGAAGAGCGGCGGTCGCCGCTGACGTCAGGTAGAGGAGCTCGGAGGCTTACGGTGGCGGCACTCAGAGGGAGGACGCGGCGACGACTCGCTGGTCGGCAGCGGCGGAGGTCGGTGAAGCTGAGTCGGCGAGGAGAGGGGTCGCGGAGGGTTTGGAGGACGACGGTAGTCGGTCGATGTGGGCTTCACGGAGATGGAGGCGGCTTGATCTAGGCAGGGTGCGGCCACGCAGGGAGCAGTCGCCCGGTCAGTGGAGAGAGGGCGGCGCGATAGGCGGTCCCAGCGGAGGGGATATAGTCGTGCGGCCGAAGATGTGGGTTTCGAGCACATCGGCGGTGATGGTTGCCGAGGTCCATGGCGGGCGGAGCTCGAGAGGGCACTGGCCAAGCGGCGGAGAAGAAGAGGCGGCTGGGTTTCTGACCGGTACAGCAAGGGACAGCGCCGAGCGGACGTCGGGGAGCGGCGGCGCGTCGAGGTTAGGGTTCTCTCCCTCTTGATATTTTTTGAAATTTGGGGGTTGTTGGTAGTGGTGACCGGCGTCAGCGGTGGACGCCGTGGTGGTGGTGATGGTTTCGGAACGATGAGATGGTGGAGACGGGGATGTTGATGACGACGACGTGGTGGTGGTGCGGGTTTTGGCCGGGAAGGTGGATGAAGGCGGGGCTGGGGTTGCGCCATTGGTAGCGGTTAACAGGGCTGATGACGATGGTGATGGTCGGGTTAAAAATGGCGGAGCGACAGTGGCCGACGAGGTGCTGGGGAAAGGTGGGTTTGTGGCGAAGGTGCGACGGTGGGGATGATCTACAGTTAGGCTAGGGATAGGAGTTAAGTCGTCGTGTTGGGGATTCTCCGACACGACAAGATGGAGGTCCGGGATTGTCGTACTCGGACGAGATTATGATGTATTTGTATTGGGAAAAATTTAGTGGATGGGAGGCACGGACACGATGCACAATGGGGTGAAAATTTGTGAAAGATAAATAATGAATTGGAAGAGCACCTGCCTATTTATAGGATGTGGGAATTCCCAATTGGATAAGAATTAGTATAGTTTAAAACCCTTAGATAATTCTCTACTTTATTCAAATCCAAATTCAAATATAAATCCCATTTAAATCTAATTTAATTATATCCCTATAGATTAAAATCAAATTAAATAAATCAAATTTCAAATATTTACTATTTAAATAAATCCACAAATTTAAATCAAGATTTTAAATCTTCACAATAATTTCGAAATATATTTTCCAAATATTCTAATAATAATAATTTCAAAAATTACATTAATATTTTTAAATATCTTTTTGAGTAATAAAATATCAATATTTATAAATCTCAAAATTATATTTATTTAAAATAAACTAGCAAAATATTTATGAAATATATGTATGCACTAAGAATATTATTTATTCTAAATAAAAGACTTTTTATAAATAAAATTATAAATTTAGGAAATTTTGATAGCTAAATTAAATATTACATATATTATTTTGAAACTATAAAAATAAGAAAAATATTTTTCTAAAAATATGTACGCTCGCACATATTCGCACTCGTCGAGCAATTACGAAAAATGAAATTTCGTGTGCGACGTAAATACGACTACGCGACGTACAATACAAAAATTTAAATCAGTACCAAAATTTAAATAAAAAAATAGTAGATATTTAGGGGTTTTACATCCTACCCAACTTAAAAGAATTTCGTCCTCGAAATTAAGAATTTAGAGGGGGTGAGAAGACACTATGGTAGATAGAAGAGTTCGAAGTTTATATGGTCGTAGTCTAGGTTATGGATATGAATAAGAGACGATTGTAATCACTCTTAAATTCAAGTAGATTTAGGGTCGAGGGAAAGGTCGAGTAGTTCAAGACAAAGATATGGCACTATCGAGTGATAATGGTCACAAGTAATAGGATAGCTAGCGGAAGTTCTAGTATAACACCATCGTCCTTCCAAAATAGGTGAAGGCAAAAGCAATATAGAGTTCGAAGGAGGTGTTATCGAATACGGATACGTGATTCAAAGACGATCGAATAATTTCAAAGGAATTGTCAAGGCAGTCGTGGATGGAATTATAAGGAGAAAGTTCAACTACATCCCATCCACATAGATTGATATATGAAAAGGGCAAACCAAAGTGCACTCGGATAATCAGACCATCATGCACCGGTTCTGATTAGACAATACGTTAGTGGGAGCGACCCAATAAAACATATGTCATGATCAAGCTTGATAAAGAATACGCTTGCAAAACTAAGCTATTTTAGCATCATAGGTAATTAAAATAATAAGTAAAGGGTAATGATGAAAGAAATCAATTAGTCCAAGATCTTATAAAATCTAAGTTTCGCCCAAAATTTGGGCCTATGCAGTCGGCTTGGTTAACTAGATAAGTTAGGGTCTACTGAATTCTATGGTCCAAGTGAACCTATCAATGTGGTCCACAAAAAGGTTGGTTAGGTCATGAGATATTCTACTCAACTTACAAGAATTAAACTAATGGTGTGATAGGTCCAGCAATCAAGATTTAAGCATATAAGGAATTAAGTAGAACAAAATCGTATATCGGGTCGAAAGAATAGAGTCGAGGTCGAGTCTCATCTATAGTTTAAAGTATATTGGTTTCACGGCAGGGATTTGAGTCCAGTCATTTTGACCCAAAAGTCGCAATATGAAATTAGAGTACAAGGAGACGTGTTTTAGTGGCACGTGATATAGCTACATGAAGGTGAGCTCGCCTAGGTCTTAGATATGAAAGTCGTGGGAAGGAAAAGTCTAGTGTTGTGCTCCAAATATCAAAGTCACGATAGTGACACCAAAGAACTTAAAGTAGAAAGTGGGAGTTAATGAGATAATGATTAACGAACCAATTAAATGATCGAGCTAAAGCATGAAATAAAGATAACTTAGATTCTAGCAAATCAAGGTAAAATAAATTAGGAGTACATTTCTAGGGATATGATAGCCACTTAGATGGTGTATGATCAAGGAACAATCTAATCATTTCTCAAGTTTCAAATGATTAGTTGGTCATGACAAAAGATCTAAAATTGAGGAAAGGTCGAGTAAGTCAAAAGATATGTTCATCGGTTTGGTCGATGACTAACTATACTTGTGTATATGTAATATCATAATCATAGGTGGCATGGCAATCTAATGTACAATACTTCTATCTCACTAGGGTGACCTTCCTTGCTTCTTGGTACTCTACCAATATGATCTAATCTAAATTTCAAGTTCCTCAAAGTTTCTCAATAAATTTTTCAAGATACTCCGCCACAATTACCAATTATCTTAGACTGTCAAGTTTAATTTAAATCTCTAATCAATCTCGAAATAGTCCTTGTATATCGCAAAATAAACATTTTATTTTTACTAGAATTTAAATATCCATAATCAAGGCTTTAAACTCGAAATTTAAATAACTCTATAAATCATAGATCATAGGACAAAATTTAAAATTTAAAATTTCCTTCAAGGTTACTTTCAAACAAAATTTTACCATCATTTCTTCCACTCAAAATTAAATAAACTTATAAATCATACGACTAAAATTTAAAACCTCAAGCTCTCTCAAACTAAACTTTCGTCTTCTCTAGTTGTTAAAAATCATAAAAACTCCTTAAATAATCTCGAGATAAACTTTATAATATAACAATCCAAACCTTTGAAGTTAACCGTAAATCATGCGTCACAACATAAATAATAAATCATAACTAATTCACCAAAAACATTTCGTAAATCAAAAATTTGTTTCCTCGATCTAACTATCCTCTTGTGTATACCACCTTGTAATAACAAATAAAATTCTAACTATCCTTTGAAGGCGGTAATATGCTACTACCCAACTTGGAATTAACTAATCCTTAAGATCATATCTCTATGAAAAATAAATGCCTTTATACTCTAATATAACCTCAATGGATATTAATTGTCAATGCAATTTATCTAGCCATGTGTTTAACCTATGGGCATATACTAGTGTAGTCATCTTACTAAACACGAAACTAAGAAATTTACGGTAGAAGGAGTCAAGCAAGATGCAAATCAAGGAGGACGAACGAGAGTTCAAAATTTGATGTCAATAAAGGATGTCAAGTAGGTGGATGAGATTCTAGATTCTAATCCTATATTGCAGGCCCGTTTGGTACAGTCATGTAACCGAAACGACAAACTTGACCTGCATGGACTACCACAAAAACATGTAACGCCCCAGTCCTAAAATACGTAGGACCAAGTACGTAGACATGCCAGCTGTATACATACGAAATACATGGACCTCGTATGCATACATAAGCTGGAAATATAGTAATCCAAGACAACTAAATCTCATCCACAAAGATAAATAATGATATAAAGCAATTTTGAATTTGTCATGTACACAGTAGTTGGGCGAAGACAAAGTCCACTACCAACCAATTTAAATAGAGAAGAAATATACAAAGAAAGTGATTGGTCGAGCAGAGCAAATGACGAGACCAAAAGCAATCGTCACGAAGGAAGGAATGGCCTTAGCTAGAACACCTGCAAAACATCACGAAACACACACCTGGAGAGATAACCAGGTCCTCAGAGGGACGTAACAAGACACATAATATTATGCCAATAAACTGAATAATTAAGCTCAACAGAAAAGTAAACATGAGTAAAGGTCCCTAACCATTCTATGTGACATGCATTTTGAGGACAATGTTCTACGCAGAGGCTGTAACGGATTCACGCAAGCAAGTAATAGAAAGTGGCCAGCAAGTAGCCCTCATTCGAGACGCTATCGACCTGGGCAGAAGGTAGTGCTCATGAGAGTCACCCTCGGCCCAAAATGTGTGTAAAAATAAATGTAGCCCCTACGCTAATAACTGTCCCCTCCCCCCAATGATACTATACATGTGTCGACTCCACGACACTGTTTAATCCTTAATAACTGCCAAGTCTTCTACACAATTCTATTAGCAGTTATATCCTAACGCATGCGTACGGGTGATCAGCCAACACGCAGGTGACCGCTACATGATATTCACAACTCTCACACATAACTTGTGTACAATCGTGACAAGTCAATGAGACACACTAAATTTGACGGTAGTCCCTTAACTCTAAGCCAATTGTATAAAATATAGTAATTTGCATTTACATATAATTAAAAAAACAACTAAAAACATGCATAATATTGAGCAGAAAATTTAAACAGTAAAGGCAAGGTGTCTTGCCTGGTGTTACGCCTGATGTGGTAAGATAATCCGACAAATCTTGTGGTCCTATAGCCATGTTCATTGTGTAGCGGTCCGAAGTCACAAAAATATAGGACGAACGATCAGTGATGATAAACGAAGGAGATTTTGCGGAATAACAAACGATTTGTAGAAAATATTTATAATAATTGAATACTAGATTTTTATCATCAAAATAATATTTTAAATAATATATACTTTAAAAAGTAGAAATTGTTTTTCAGCAAAAATATGCTCATAGATAGGAACAATATTTTGTTAGTTAAGATAAGGTAGATAATTATTTGAAAATACTTTGAAAATTATTCTACAAATTGGAGTCTACATTTTTCTTATTCAAAATACATAAGAATCGAAAAACAAAAAGTAGATTTTTGTCAAAATAATTTGCAGGTTAACATCTACATATAAAATACCATAAACTAATTTAATGGTAATTCTCACGAATATAAAATATATCGATATTTAATTTATAGGAACATACTATTTGTAACTAATATACAGTAAAAATAAATATAATAATAATGTTATTATTTATTATTATCAAGGTATCAGAAAGTAATGTATCGCTATCAATTAAAAGTAATGCTATTATCAAAATAATAATAATAGTAATAATAATAATAATAACAATAATAATAATAATAATAATAATAATAATAATAATAATAAAAACAGTAAATAGTATACCCTAATAATAGTAATTAATAATAATAACTAATATTAATAACAATAATATTATAACATAATAATAGTAATAATAATAAATGATAATAATAATAATAATATAATAAATGAATATAAAATTGCCGATTCCTCAATCCCCTTCACTTTTACACAGTTACAGAGAGGGAGAGAGAGTGGGAAGGTTGGGATGCGGCGATCGGGACTCACCGGAGGGCGGAGATTCCGGCGGAGGTCGGAGGGCACGAAGGTTAGGGTTGGGGCCTGGCGCTCCGGTGCTCGCGTCGAGGTACGGAGGGTCGGTGGCCGAGAACGCGGCGGTCACGTCCTTCGTGCGGTGGCACGCACGGCGGGGAAGAGCGGCGGTCGCCGCTGACGTCAGGTGGAGGAGCTCGGAGGCTTACGGTGGCGGCGCTCCGAGGAAGGACGCGGCGACGGCTCGCCGGTCGGCAGCGGCGGAGGTCGGTGAAGCTGAGTCGGCGAGGAGAGGGGTCGCGGAGGGTTTGGAGTACGACGGTGGTCGGTCGATGTGGGCTGCATGGAGATGGAGGCGGCTTGATCTAGGCAGGGTGCAGCCACGCAGGGAGCAGTCGCCCGGTCAGTGGAGAGAGGGCGGCACGATCGGCGGTCCCAGCGGCAGGGATCTAGTCGTGCGGCCGAAGATGTGGGTTTCGAGCACATCGGCGGTGATGGTTGCCGAGGTCTATGGTGGGCGGAGCTCGAGAGGGTACTGGCCAAGCGACGGAGAAGAAGAGGCGGCTGGGTTTTTGACCGGTACAGCAAGGGACAGCGTCGGGCGGACGTCGGGAAGCGGCGGCGCGTCGAGGTTAGGGTTCTCCCCCTCTTGATATTTTCTGAAATTTGGGAGTTGTTGGTGGTGGTGACCGGCGTCAGCGGTGGACGCCGCGGTGGTGGTGATGGTTTCGGAATGATGAGATGGTGGAGACGGGGATGTTGATGACGACGACGTGGTGGTGGTACAGATTTTGGCCGGAAAGGTGGATGAAGGCGGGGCTGGGGTTGCACCATTGGTGGCGGTTAACAGGGCTGATGACGATGGTGATGGTCGGTTTAAAAATGGCGGAGCGACAGTGGCCGGCGAGGTGCTGGGGAAAGGTGGGTTTTTGGCGAAGGTACGGCGGTAGGGATGATCTACAGTTAGGCTAGGGATCGGAGTTAAGTCATCGTGTCGGGGATTATCTGACACGACAAGGTGGAGGTCCGGGATTGTCGGACTCGGACGAGATTATGATGTATTTGTATTAGGAAAAATTTAGTGGATGGGAGGCACGGACACGATGCACAATGGGGTGAAAATTTGTGAAAGATAAATAATGAATTGGAGGAGTACCTGCCTATTTATAGGATGTGGGAATTCCCAATTGGATAAGAATTAGAATAGTTTAAAACCCTTAGATAATTCTCTACTTTATTAAAATCCAAATTCAAATATAAATCCCATTTAAATCTAATTTAATTATATCCCTATAGTTTAAAATCAAATTAAATAAATCAAATTTCAAATATTTACTATTTAAATAAATCCACAAATTTAAATCAAGATTTTAAATCTTCACAATAATTTCGAAATATATTTTCAAAAATTCTAATAATAATAATTTCAAAAATTACATTAATATTTTTAAATATCTTTTTGAATAATAAAATATCAATATTTATAAATCTCAAAATTATATTTTATTTAAAATAAACTAGCAAAATATTTATGAAATATATGTATGCACTAAGAATATTATTTATTCTAAATAAAAGGCTTTTTATAAATAAAATTATAAATTTAGGAAATTTTGATAGCTAAATTAAATATTACATATACTATTTTGAAACTATAAAAATAAGAAAAATGTTTTTCTAAAAATATGTACGCTCGCATATATTCGCACTCGTCGAGCAATTACAAAAAATGAAATTTCGTGCGCCACGTAAATAAGACTACGCGACGTACAATACAAAAATTTAAATCAGTACCAAAATTTAAATAAAAAATAGTAGATATTTAGGGTTTTACATGAAATGTCAGATCGGCGATCTGAGGACGGAGGTTAGTTGCTACATCATAGACGCAGATACATCCTATAATATCCTCTTGGGGCGTCCATGGATACATGACTACATGATCATGCCATCCATACTCCACCAGTGATTCATGTATGTCATTAAACCCGGCTTCGTGAAGATGGAATTCGTCGACATCGATCCCTTTAAAGGAGTTGAGTCTTAATATTCTTCTGAGGATTGTCTATATGAGGAATCTAAGAAGCGCATAACTGACGAACTGGAGGCCATAACAGGGTCAGAGGAACCTCTGAAAATCCATCTCCAGGCCCGTAAATCGGGCAAAGCCGCACCCCCTATCGCAACTTTGCATAAAGAGGTGCCCGATTCTCCTGCCCCAGCTACATAGTTGGAACCAATGGTCATCCAATTCCCGAGGTCCAGCCAAGAGCCAAAACCCGTTGTGGAGTCGATGGTGATCCGATTGCCAAAATCCAATCAAAGGCGATCGAAAGATGCAAGGCCCTCTGTGGAGCCGATGGTCATCCGATTGCCAAAATTCAATCAAAGGCGATCGAAAGATGCAAGGTCCTCGGTTGAGCCGATGGTTATCCGCCTCCCCAAGACGAGCCGACAACTAAGTGTTGATCAAAGGCCCTCAAGCAAACCGATACCACAAGCAGAGGCATTAGTGGTCAAGCTGCCCAAGACGTCGTCCCAGCCTCTAGTCACACAGGGGGTAGCTAAAGAGGAGATATAACTCGCAAAATATCTGGTTGCGTATATTGATAGTCCCTCTGCTGATGATGTAATCCCTCTCGACAAAATACCTTATTTCATTAATAAAAGGTTGTCGTTGAACTATCATGAGTGTAATAAGCATAGTCTGATGTATGCTATGGAGCACGGTCTGGACATTAACCTGCATACATCGATGACAACCGTCCATACCGTAAACTGACTTACTCCCATTAGAGGTGCCTACTTCCTAGTCCTAGGCAAAAGAAAAGGGGATCACACAATCATCTTCGGCCGAAAAGAAGGTCCTCAACCTTTCATGCTAGAAGAGTTCGATCTCGAACCCGATATTGGAATATTGCCGCTCTACCTATAAAGTTCTCGAGCTAAGTATTTCATGCAAAAGTAAGGGAACGACATAGGGACCACCCTAGGTCTAAATTATGGCAACGACCGGCGATCGCCACTACAGCTGTCAGTCCCAGCTGGGAAATCTTGGAAATATTACAGCAAGTCCAGACACGGTCTCGGTTACGTTGCACCAGCAACAACGCCCGAGAGCTCCGATGAGGAATGCGAGTGGCATTCTCACTCATCTGAATTGCCTACATACGATTTTGATGACATCATTAGAGAAATATTCAAACAGACATTGTCTGTCTACATGGCATTCGCTGACATTCAGGAAGAAAATAAAGATCTGCCCAAATCCAATGAACTGGAGCCATAGGCCCAACAGCTGGATGCACAGTAGGAGAAGTAGTTTGAACTACGAAACCCTCCCACTGAAGATGAGGTCATGGAAGTTGACCTCGAAGATGGATCCTCCTCGAAACCAATCTTCATCTGTAAAAGCCTGATGGACGATGAGTGGGAGTCGCTATTGCAACTCGTTAGAGAATATATCGACGTCTTCGCTTGGAGCTATGAAGACATGCCAGGGCCAAATCTCGAGATCGTACTTCATAAGCTCAATATTCATCTGGACACAAAACCAGTCAAATAGCAGTAATGACAGTTCCGTCCAGACATCATGAACTCCATCGAAGCGGAAGTAAACAAGCTATAGCTAGCGATTTCATCCACGAGGAGCTGCACCAAGACTGGATAGCTAATATAGTACCAGTCATCAAGAAGAATGGAAAGATCCGAATCTTGTATGGACTTCCGTAATCTGAATCTGGCGTGTCCTAAGGATGAATTCCCTCTTCAGATCACCGACATAATGATCGATAATACGTGTGGCTTCGAGCGCATGTCCTTTATGGATGACTACTAGGGGTACAATTAAATTAGAATATCTCCATATGATGAGAAATATACGTCATTTTGAACACCAATTGGCGTGTATTGTTACACAGTCATGCCCTTCAGCCTGAAGAATGTCGGTGCTACATATCAACGAGCTATGAGCGTCATCTTCAGAGATCACTTGCACAAGATGGTAGAGTGTTACATTGACGATATTGCCGTTAAAAGCCGCTCCCAGGATGATCACCTACATAATTTGAGGATAGTGTTCGACCTTATGCGAGCGCACAATCTGAAGATGAATCCCACCAAGTCCTTCCTGGGCGTGTCCAGCAGGAAATTATTGGGCTTTGTCATTACTTCTTGGGGTATTCGCATAGACCCCGATAAAACAAAAACAATCTTGGAGATGAATCTACCGAGGAACCTCCGCGAACTCCGAGGCCTTCAGGAAAGACTAGCCTACATTAGGAGGTTCATATCTAACCTCTCAGGGCGATATCAACCATTCACATAACTCATGAAAAAAGGCATCTCTTTCATATAGAATGAAGAATGTCAACGCGTCTTTGATAACATTAAGGAATACTTGTCGAATCCGCCGGTTCTGGTAGCCCCGGTCCCCGAAAAGCCCTTCCTGGTCTACGTACGGACAACAGAACACTCCCTCGGTGGCTTGCTAGCACAGAACAATGATGCGGGGCATGAACAAGCCATCTACTATCTCAGCCAAATGATGGTGGGGCTGGAGCATAGGTATACCGCCGTGGAGAAGGAATGCCTTGCTTTGGTGTTCGCCATTCAGAAAATATGATACTATGTGATAGGGCAGACCATCCATGTTGTCTCACGAGTTAACCCCCTCAGGGTTCTCATGACCAAGCCAGGCGCACTCAGTTCTCGTCTGGCCACTTGGGCGATATTGTTGTCCCCCTTGATATGGTTTTCATTCCACAGAAGGCTGTCAAAGGTCAAGCCTTGGATGACTTCTTAGCAGCCCATCCATGCTCAGAAATAGCCAGAATCTAGGAAGAAATCCCAAACGAAGTCGTTAACTCAAACATGACTTCACATGATGTCGTTTGGGGAATGTTCTTCGACAGTACTTCAAGGACGGGGCCCCAAGGTGATATCGTCACTGGAGTCGGGATAGTATTAATTTCTTCCTCTGGATTGGTGGTCAATCGGGCATATTCTTTCACAGAACCCTGTTCAAACAATGTGGCAGAATATAATGATCTGGTCATCGGGCTCCGACTCGCAAAAAAAGTAGTGGTTGAATACCTAGAAGCGTATGGCGACTCGCAGTTGATTGTTTATCAAATTTGAGGCTCATACGAGGTCCACAACGAGGACCTGATTCCTTACCATTAGACAGCAATTACCATCATTACAACCTTGGAGGGATTCTTTGTAGAACATTTTCCTAGGCTCTAAAATATTGAAGCCGACACCCTAGCAGGCCTCGTCGCTTCCTTAACGGTTCCAAACCATGCCCTTCATCTAGTCGACATGATTGGCCATAAGATGGTCTGTCCCAAAAACAATGTTCAACTAGGTACGAGTTACTTCCAGATAACCAATGACGTACAAGACTGGAGACTCCCATTCATCGACTTTACAATCTACGGGATTCTGCCTGAGAATACGAAAGAAGCCAAAGAAGCCCTACGTGAGGCTCACGATGGCATTTGCTGGGCTCACCAACCTGGCCCGAAGTTGCAGGACCGTCTCCGTCGGATGGGCTATTACTGGCCTACGATGGTAGCAGACGCTGTTGATTATGCAAAGAATTGTAGGGCTTGTCAGATCCACGTAGACTTTATACATTTGCCATCTAAATTCTTGCCCCAAACAGTGGCGTCTTGGCCATTTGAAGCATAGAAAATGGACATCATTAGCCCAATCATCGTGCCGTCATCTAGGGGATACTGGTTTATACTTGTAATCATCGACTACTTCTCCAAATAGACGGAAGCTATTTTGTTTGCAGAGGTAAAGACATCAAACATGATTAGTTTCATAAAATATCACATCATCTACCATTTTGGACTGCCCCGGAGGATTATTCACGACAATGGTCCACAGTTCACAAGCCATGCTTTTTATCGATTCTGTGATAAGAATCGGATTTTGAATGTGGCTTCGACGGCATACAACCCATCGGCTAATGGTCTGGCTGAAGCTTTTAATAAAACCATAATCAAGCTTCTCAAAAAGTTTGTGTCTTCAAACAAGTGTGACTGGAACGAAAAGCTGGATGAACGCTTATGGGCTTACCGCACTATGAGTCGGACGGCTACAGAAAATACACCGTTCTCTCTGGTTTACGAAAGCGAGACAGTTCTCCCATTGGAGACCCAGATCCCCTCACGTCGTGTGGCCCTTACTTATCGATTGACGTCGGACGATATCTACCGCCGAAGGCTACAAGAATTGGAAGCCTTAGACGAGAAGCGTTTGCAAGCTCAACAAAGCATCGAGCTCTATCAAGCACGCATTTTTTAAGCCTTGAATAAGAAAGTCAAGCAGAGGATGTTCCAAGTAGGCGATTTCGTCTTTGCCGTTCACAGACCGATGGTCATGACTCACAAAACTGCTGACAAATTCCAGCACAAAGGGGAGGGCTCATTTGTCATCGAGTCCGTATTCTCCAACGGCGCATACCGGCTCACAAAAGAAAATGGTGACTTGCTCATGATGCCCATAAACGACAAGTTCCTAAAAAAATACTATGCTTAAAGACAACCTCATACTTCCCTAACTAGTAAATCTCTTAGACTGTCAAGTTATGTACACAAGGTACCTCTGAACTTACACTCTACTAGCTCCGAGGGAATTCATATCGCATCTGCCTAAGTGACAAGTCATGTATACTGATACCTCTGAACATCCACTCTGATGCTTCACCTTGCAGGAGTCCGCCAGGTTCTTTTTGTTGTCTCTGTGCAAACTTTCTGGTCCTGATTATCGTACATCACGTCCATATTACCTCTGATACCGATAGTCTTTTGACTTAACACCTGTATCCAATCTGGGATAAAATCACGGTGTTAAGGCCATAGAACCTATTACGTCAATATTACCTCTGTTAGGTTTTGTTTCAAATATATTATCCACACCACCAGTGCGCAAAAGGGTAATAGGTCCACCAAAAATCATTTAAATTTGTTACCCGCACCACCAGTACCCCAAAGGGTAATAGGTCCACAAAAATTATTTAAATCTATTACCCGTAAAACCTATGCACAAATGGGTAATAGGTCCATAAAAAACTATTCAAATCTATTACTCGTACCATCAGTACGCAAAAGGGTAATAGGTCTACAAAAATCGTTCAAATCTATTGCTCGCATCTCCAAATAAACAAAAGGGCAATAGGTCCACAAAAATAAGTCCCCCAAGTGGGATGTCTTCTGCCAATCACAAATGATGTATTAGGCCCTCGAGTACTAGCATTTCAAATATCACAAACAAAGAATGAAGTGAATGACTTCTTTTATTCAAAATCAGTTATATTCATAGGACTACATCTCCAGCAGCAAAAAGAAAAAATAGGGGAATTTACTACTCATCAGCAACACATAGCACAGTGAGTATCGCCTCAAGCGACGCAGTGGGGCGGTCGATCTTCAATTTAGCCCAATATTCAGCTTTTTAGGTCAGTTTGGCAGCAACACGTCTTCGTCAAAAGGCAGTTTCGTAGCACTCGAAAGGTGTCATGTTTTACTGCTGAGCAGCAAACAAGACTGTTGAACCTTCGATAGGCCATACCTTCAAAACAACATCCCTAGTGTTGCTTGTACCTTCAAATATAGCATGCTAAAAGCATCTACAAGCATTAACTTTCTCCCCTCCGTATTGCGGACGTCCTAGGCCCGTTCCTCCAAGAGGCCATACCTTCAAAACAACATCCCTAGTGTTGCTTGTGCCTACTTGGAGAGCCGTGAAAACAAAACTTTCATGACGATGCCCAACCACCGTCGACTCTCCGATGTATAAAGGTTCTTCCTACCATCTGAGGAAAATCCTTCCGAAGCATAGAGAGTTCTGAGCTGTCTGATGTGCGTGTCAAAATGTTGCATCTTCACCATATCCAAAATTGCCGGTACCGGTCCTGGAGAAATTTTCTAGCCGGATCCCTATACAATATAAAAAGAGGAAAAAAGGTTAGTAGTCAGAAGAAAACAACGTGAATGGGTTTTTGTTTAGTTCATGCGGCCAAGTCACAATAGAACACACGCGGCCAAGATCAGGGGAGAGATCATGCGGCTCAATCGTATAGAGTCTATGTGGCTCAACCCATGTGGACCGATCACACAACACATGCAGCCCAGTGAGATAGGGGACACATGCATCGTAGAAGCCCGACTATACACAAAAGGTGTTGAAGCCAAAGCACATCGATGATATGTAACTAGCCCGCGCATAAAGCATGCGACATGGCCATTTGAGTTCAAAACACTCTTTCTTCTACTATCCTGACCGTGGATAGGAGTCTCTACGTCAGGATGAGCAGAGAATGGGTCCACAACTATCAACGAAGAGGTAAACTCCTTTCCTCCATTAGCAGCACCGGTCAACTTGGAGGCTTCGGGGGCCATGGCTGATCGGGAGCGGAAAGGATATTAGAAGAGAAGAGGTCGAAAAGAGAAGAAGTCGAAAGAAAACAATAGGAGTTCTCTCACTACCGTGCGACCTATATATTTATAGGCCACCAATAAGCATAAATAGAGTAGGTGCTGCTTCGGTTATCGTGCCATTAACGATAATAATGACCTTTTGGATTTTATCCCTAGTAACCATTATCATTATCTTGAAAAGTGAGACCAAATCTAAAAAGCAAATCTGAGCATTAAATGCGACAGTGATAGCTGGACAGAGTCTCTCTACGGCTCAAAATTTCTATGCTGACCGAATTCTCGCTGCAGCTCGAAGTTTCCCTACGGCTTGACGTTTTATGCATGTCTCTATGCTTCTTATTCAAAGCATTCCAAATTTGTAATTTGAAAACTTTGAAGGGGGTCTTGAAGAAGCATAGAAAAGATGGAGTTTATACGAATTATCACTCTATGCGGCTAAGTGGGCTCGAACCACAGAAGCAAGGCCCTCAAAGACCCCATGTGGCCAAGTGGACTAGAGCCGCAGAAACAAGGCTCTTGGTGACCCCATACGGCCAAGTGGACTCAAACCGCAGAAGCAAGGCTTCCGAAGATCCCATGCGGCCAAGTGGAGCCGAGCCGCAGAAGAAAGGCTCTTGGAGACCCCATGCGGCCAAGTAGACTCGAGCCGCAGAAGTAATTCTCCTGAAGATCCTATGCAGCCAAGTGGAGCCGAGCCGCAGAAACAAGGCTCTTGGAGACCTCATGTGGCTAAGTAGACTCGAACCGCAGAAGCAAGGCTCTCGAAGATCCCATACAGCCAAGTAAAACTAAGCCACAGAAGAAAGGCTCCTAAGTTCACTATGTGGCCAAAATGATTCAGGCTCTACTCTATTGGAGGGGACACATGGCAATTTGACCAAGTCTCAAACCCTCACCAACTGGCAGCCCGTGATCGAGTCTTCGTGTGCTTTTACAGACACGTGGCCACGTAGCCCTCTATGCGGCCTAAAATCTGCTCTATGCAGGAATCACTATAAATAGCATGGTACCACACCTATGCTAGAGGTTGGCAATCAAAGGCTGGCAATTTTCTCAAGATCAAAGACTGTGTCAGATAGTCCAAGGAGTAAGTCAGAGTTGATACACTTTCTCGAGCCTCCATCTAACCTCCCAGAATCAAAAATTTAAACAATTGTACTTAGATTGTTTCCTAGGATTTATTTCTAGGCCTTTTTCTGTACAAGCGAGTTTGCAATCAAGTTTAATTCATCTGTAATTTTTGAGCTTGATATCTAATGGCAAACAGTGGGTACTCAAGGGATGACGGGGTTCCGTCGGACGATGCTTTAGAGAGTCTGGGATGGTCTTGTATAGCTTTCCATCGGCTGCGTACATTACTGTTAATACGGGCCTCCGGTCTGCCATCGGTATAGCACATTGATAGTATCGGACGAGTGCTGCCTTGGATCTTCTTCTACCACGATTAGATGGTACATAATATTCAAAATCTAACATGGCATACCTGATGGACCGGTTATTTTGTCGAAGACAAAAGTTCTCACCGGTGTAGCATCCTCCACGAGCAGGCGAGCCTTTATCTGCTCCTTTCGGTGTTGTGCCTTTGTCATGCTTGCCATAGGATACCCGTGATATTTTTTGTATTTTTCGAGCATTGGATCCGAGAGAGATGGCCTGACATCAGCGGGCGAAAGGATCTTCGGGGCTTCATCGACGAAGGGGTCTGAGACGCAGTCCCCTCCATCGTACTGCTCGTCGCAGCCGTCATAAGAACCCAGGTCCGTCGAGTCTTCTTCGGCTTTACGAACCGCTTCGAAGGGCTTGACTTCTCTTCAGAAAGGAGATCTTCAAAAGCTTGTTCGTCGAAGCGTACGACCATCATCTTCTAAAAGGATCCCAGCAAGTCATCATCGGATTACGTTACCCCCTTCTCTTTAGAGGAGAAGGTAGTGCCCAGCAGAGTCACCATCTTGTTCGACATGACAAAAGGTTGAATGATTTTTTTGTATATTGAACATAAAAAAAAGACTACAATTGATTCTTATGCGAAGAAATCTAAGTACAAAAGTTTTTGGAAAAGTGTGACGGTGGAGATCGAGCACTGCAGCGGCTCCTTTAATCCGTTGACGATCCGATGGTGATATGAGACTTGCTCTGACTTTCTGGCATCTTCAATGGAACTCTAGGGTTGCCGATCAGGAGGACGCCAAAGTTGGAGATTTTAATAATTCTGTGGATCTTCTTTTCCTTGTCGATCATGTTCTTGGTGGAAAATCTCTCCTATTTATAGAGAAGAGGGGCACATATGCGATGTGCATTAGGATTTCAATATATGAAGGAATCTGCCATCCTTGCATGATGTAGGATTCTATGGCACTGACACATGGCGAGTGTTGTGATTCCCCTCAAATAAGATCTCTAGTGGTTATTAAAACAACAGAAGGAGGTGACACATGGCGTGTGCCGATTTGCTTATTCGGATATAGCCGAGCAAATCTTGGGGTTTCATCTCAGATTTGGATTCTGTGTAATCTTCGGCCGAGATTTAAATCAATTTGACAAGATATTCGCATTTATCAACTTGATCAATCCCAATCCTATCTTTGAGAGAGGCAGTTTAAGAAAACTGATTGGCCGGGACCATGTCGTCTGTGCTTCAGGAAAGGCTGACTGCACTTCTGGGGCGACGAGTAGACTATGCTTCTAGAGACGATGTAGCCTCTGTGCTTTAGGGCGACAAGTGGACTATATTTCAAAGACAATATAGCCTCTATGCTTTTAGGGGCAACGAGTAGGATGTGTTTCGGGTAAAGTCACTGTATTTTAGTGCAACGAGTAGGCTGCTTCTTCAGATAGACCATTTTACTGTGCTTTAGAGTTGTAGTTGGGCTTATGTAGGAGGCAAACGGTGTATCCCAAGTCTTTGCGGAGAAAACATGGTCGTTGAACGGGCCGGGTACTTGTATCGAAGCAGCTGTCTGCGCTTCTGAGAGGGGGTTGTACTGTATGCGCCTTGGAAGCAAAGGAACACAGTTGGGTTCCTGCGCCTCCGGTTGGAGATAGCTTCGCTTTTAAGTCTTCTTTTCAGGAGAAGTAAATGACTACCCTCTGAAGAGTCACTATCTTCTTCCTGGCACCCTTCACTACCATGTTTGATCCTGATTTAACTTCAGAAGGCTGCTGGCCTTACATAAGTCTGTTGTTGGTTGGGGCTTCTCTCGTTCGAAGGGGCCCTGTTTTGTAGAAGAACTCTTTGTAGAAGGAGCCGTCACCGCTCTTGAGAAGTATCAAAGTATCCTCCTTAAGGAGTTTGACTCTGGACGACGTCTTAGAGGTCTTAGAGGTCCAAGCTACAGGGTTAGGTTTGGTTGCTCATCCGATGAGCAGCCGACCATGCTCTGCCCCACTCATTGTGGGATGCGGGGCTTCGCCGTGTTGTGGTCTAGGTCTTCCACTGCTTTTGTATATATTAGAGCCCCATTTTCTCTCGGCAGTGAGATGATTTGCTCTAACGATGTTATGAGTCAGCAGAGAAAAGACTATGATAGAGACTGTATACATCTCCTCTGGTCTTTCTGCCCATGATGATCACACTGTAGAGGCTGTCCGATGAAAATGAACCTTCTCATGGATCTATAGCAGTTTCTATTCTAACTTATGTAGCAAAGACTTTGCAATTGATCCCTGTAATTAGGATTCAGGATGTTTCTTTCTTAATAAAAAGAGTCTTTTCTAAACTTCATTATAAAAATGTCTCTATTTTTGGCTGGTCTGTGCGTCTGATCGCCTACGCCTGTATAAGCTGGAGGTGTAATAAAGGTACACGCCTGCTCCTGTGGATGTTGTATTTTTATGCTTCTATAGTTACATCATCGATGCGGACATAAACAACAACATGTTGCTGGGACGGCCATGGATCTATGAGTACATGATCGTCCCCTCCACCCTTCTCCAGTGCATAAAATACGTGGCCAGTGACGCGACTGTCAAGACGGAGTTTGCTGACATCGACCCGTTCTGAGGTCTCTTATCATACTGTACGGATGTCGATCTGTACAAACCACTCCCTGGGACGACGAGTCCAACGATGCCGACGACAAAGCAGAAGCTGCAGCCGTCACAAAAGGACACATAAGGGTTCGACTGAAAGGGAAGCCACCTAAGACTCCAGTCCCTCTGGTCATCAAACTCTGGGGCAAGGCTCCAGCACGGCCACCTCTGACGGCATCAAGCTAGGAGCCCCTTCAAATAAAGCTCTCCCGAAAGGCCCCGACACTCGCTTCAATGCCGCAGGATACTCTGGTTGCGCCTCCCGCGCGGTGATCAAGATGAAGCAAAAATCTTCTCCACCTCCTTTTACAACAGCTCTTGCCCACGAGGAATTACAAGATGACGTCTGCGCTAATACCGAGGCACAGTCTTTAGATGATGTAATCCTTTAGAATAATATTTTGTATTTTATTAATAGAAAGTTGTCTTCAAATTACTCCTATGTGCATTGGAACACTAAGTACTTCTTAGACAACACTCTATGTAGTCTACAAACGCAAGTGACAACCGCCAAGCTTGTAAACCGAGTTGTCCCCTCCAAAGGCTCATACTTCCTAGTCCCGCCAAGGAACCCGGAGGACAACCTTTCATCTTCGTTCGACTGGAACATCTGCAGCGGCCGGCCCTATGAGAACCGAAACCCGACGATAGCAAGATGCCGCTATACCGCTACGCTACTCAAGCCAAATATCTCATCCAGAAGATGGGATACGACCTGAACAGCAACAAAGGACTGAACTATGGCAAAGGTTGGTGGCTTTCCTTATGTGTTCGTACTCCGAAGTGGATGCCTTAGAACTACTACCAACATACTCGTCAGAGGTTGGGGTATATTACTTCCACGACCACTTCACAGAGTTCAGAACCGGAGGCTTCACTACACTCGTATTCGTCCGACTGTTCAACCTGGGATTCTGATACCAGTATAGGCCGGGACCTCCAGAAGGTACTATCCGTCTACATGGTTTCCATAGACGATCCCGCAGAGAAAGAAGAAGAGCCCTGGGCTCAACGCCTTCGTCACTTGTATTTCCCGTTATACGTATTTTTATTACACGTGTACGGATTTCTGACATTTGTCAGGTGGATCATTGTTAGACTTGTATTGCTTAGCCTAGTCTTGGTATAACCTTGCCTTGGTTTATTTGGTTTGGTTCAACATGACTTGGCTTGGCTTGGTTTGGTTTGAGATGAGAAGGGGTTGATATATAAGTCAACTTCTCTCTCTCTCTCTCCTCCATAACTTTTATTTACTACTCCATCTTCTTTATTTATGCCTTCCACCTACACCCAAGCCCTAGGCAAGTGCAACTTGCTTTGTGATGGATCTTCCATTTTATTTTTTTATTCCCTTCTTCACTTGATGCTAAGCCTCTTTAGAACTTGGCATTTTCGTTTTTGATGAATGGATTTTTATAGATCTCAGTTTTGATTTTCTTTCTTATTTTTCTTGGTTTTGATCTATTAAAGCTTGGTATTTTCTAAAACCAGCGCGCGCTCTTTAGCGTGGCACAACTTGATCCAGCGTGCGCTCTTTAGCGCGGTGCGACCCAACCCAGGCGCCCTTTGGCCTTGGCGCAACCCGACATGGCGTACCCAAGTCAGGCGCAACCTGACTTGGTGCAACCCGACCTGGCGCACCTCAGTCAGGCACAACCTGACTTGGTGCAACCTGACCTGGCGCACCCCAGTCAGGCACAACCTGACTTGGCGTAACCTGACCTAGCATACCCCAGTCAGGCGCAACCTAACTTGGCACAACCAGACCTGGCGTACCCCAATCATACACAACCTGACTTGGCGTTGCCTGACCTGGCGTACCCCAGCCTGGCAAAACCCAACTTTGGCACCACCTGTCATTTCTTTGGCGCTAGTTGACCAGCGCCACTTGTTGCCATGATACCCCTAGCCCCCATGCATGTTCTCCTAGTTCTTGATGTTTATGCATATGATTCTGCATGTAACTTGTACTTGACCCATGTTGTGATGACCCGTCTCGATAACGGGCTGAGCATAACGTGACTTGCCAGCATTAATCATGACATAAACACGACTTGCCATGAATATGACATGTTTAATCTTGATAGTGGCCTGTCGAGGCGCACTCCTGACAAGCAATCTTGACAAGTAACAAGTAACCCGACATGGCATGATAATCTTGAACGCTGTTGCGACAGCTACCCTGACTTGCTAAGTAACTCTTGCCTTGACACCGTGGTTGATTTTCTTGATTGTGCCTGTATAAGCTACGTGTTTTGTCTTACATCATGTCAAGGACATGGATTCCTGGTTACCACGGTCATGGATTCATAATAAATCTGACTAGGTTAATGACTAGATTGATCAAGTAGTTCATATAGAGAGATTTTTCCAGTTATAGGCGATTCCGTTATCCCGGCCACACCAAAGGGACTTGTAGCCTGTCGGCGAGTATAGCACATTTCCAGCTCACTGTCATGTGGGGCACTTCTTAAAAACTTACGTACTAAAAGTACACCAGTAAGCTTGATAACTCTTGTAACTCTAATAAATCTCCTCGCCTGTATAACCTGGATAGTCTGCAGGGCTTGTGATTACGGGAACATCTCAATTGCATCTTGTTAGTAACTAGGCTTGTGATGATCCTAGTTTGTTAAAGTATCAAGTCGTACTCATTTTTTGGTCGTGATTGATGGACGGAGTCTTGTCTAGTCTTGCCTAGAAAAGGCCAGTACATGGTTACTTCAGCCAGTTACTGTTATACTTTACTTATTCGATAAATTGTTAGAGGCTAAGTTCGGTTCAGGTGAAGCGTTACAACCCCGGTCCTTGTTTGGTTTATGGGTTATAACTTGGTTACTAGAATAGTCCTTTAGTTTTGTTAGCATTTATCACCTTGTTTTCTCTAACTCATGTCTTTCGTTATCCTTTATGTATCATGAGCTAATTTGCTGGTTTTAGTTCTTAAGTGAAGCTTCCCTTGTGGCACTTGCTCTTTCTGGGGTCTGACCCAGCTAGTTTTGTATGGCCAAATTTTGGAGTGATACCCGAGGATCTTTCTGTTTATCAGCCAGATGGTGAACACCAGATGTAATCCTGGCAACGAGTAGATTTCTTATTTTGCTCTACTACTCTATTGTAAATTATTCTTTTGAGACGTTTAGCCGCCGAGCAAGTGTTAGCTCGTGTTGAAACATTAATTTCTGTCTGCCTACGTGCTGTTACCTGATTGACAAATCATAGGGTTGATCATGTATGACTTAAACTCTTGTTAATCTTCCGTATTTTGTATGACAAGCTTCATGATCATCTGAATATGTAATATTTAGGATGCCTTATTTTATATGTCGGATGATCTAACATCATGTACAATTTATGCTTGCTTGAGATTGAGACACTAGGCTTGTTCTTGACCATAGAGATCGATGGATTGTAGTTTAACCCTCATGCATCTAGACAACGGTGACCGTATTTCGAGGTAAATTATACTTCATTGTACGTAGCTGGCTGTGTCTGTCCTCCGCTCTCCAGTATTCTGGTTTTGGGGCATGACACGGTTTAATTGGTGGCCTATACAGGTCTTGTAAATCAAGATGTGTGAGGGTTTCACGGAGTAGATGTCTCAATCAGCACTCGCCCTTGATCTCTACTCGTGTCTTCTAATCTTTCCGAAGTCTTGACCTGATCACATATTTATATCCTCGATCTATCATGGTCCTTCCTTGTTGTTCTCCATGTCGTTTCTTCAGTGACATTGTTCCTGGTCCTACCCGATCAGCAAGACAGAGCACCTCCAGTGGACCAGCAGCAACCTGGAGACCAAGTCCAGCACTCTGGAGCAGCCTTCCGAGTCATGCATTTCGAGGATCCAGAGCCTCCAGTTCAGCCAGTCCAGCCTACAGAGCCTGATAATAGAACCCTGGTGGGTCTCATCAGGGAATTGCTTACATCTCAGGATCTTCGAGGTGATGCCCTGCACCAGACAGTACAAGATGCCAGGGGCAGAGTTGGTTATCAAGGAAACAATGCGGCTAACAGCTTCAAGCATCTGAACCCTCCTTTCTTTGACAGAACTGAAGATGTTATTGCTGCTTATGCATGGCTTCAGGACACATAGGTTATCCCGAAAGTAGCTAGGATGCCTGAGGGTGAGAAGGTGGCCGTCATGCGCCTGCAGTTATTGGACTTAGACCGCAGCTGGGGGGCGATACAAGTAGTTGGATTGGCGACGCCTGCCTTATGGGCGGTATTCAGCGACAAGTTTTAGACGAAGTACTTTGATGTAGTAGCTCGGTATGATCTGCAAATGAGATTCACTAATCTCAAGTAGATGGAAAGGACGGTCGATGGATATGCAGCCGAGTTTTCTAGGCTTAGTCGATTTGCTATCACCTTGGTGGCGACCGAATTGGACCGAGCCAGCGATTCCAGCAGGGACTCCACCTAAAGATCATTATATCAATGGAGCAGTTTGAGCACCAGACGTTTGATACCGTCTTGCGAGCAGCGAAGAGGCATGAGTATACCTCCCAGAGGATAATAGATCAAACTGGAGGACGGAAGAGGTCTTATGGACAATTGTCCTAGTCATCAACACCAGCCCCGGCAGCCAGGGCTTTGACCATTGGAGCTCCTAGGAGGGCGACCACAGTTTTATCAGTTCAGTACTCGACACCGACGTACCCTCAGTAGCAGAAGCAGAAACAGTCTTACGCGATGGGCTGTACTCATTTTGGGAAGCCAGGACATGTAGTCTCAGAGGGTCGTAGAGCAAAGGGGTTATGCTTGGCTTATGGGGTACCGGATCATATAATAGGGTCCTGTCCGTTTAGAGCCAGTTCTTCTTCATCAACCCTAACCAGTCCATCGGTTAGGGAATCGGCACTAATACTGCAGCAGTACCAGCCTCCGAGGCCGCTGCCGCCTCAGGCTCAAGGTTTCCAGCAGCAGAGGCCGCAACAGTATGCTCAGGAACTAGCTTAGATTTAGAACAGGCAGAGAGGTCACCAGCATAGGGGACCAGCTCTGAGAGGATAAGTCAAGCTATGGCTCTAACCGTGGCAGAAAAATTAGCATCAAGTGAGGTGGTGGCAGGTACCATTCTCGTCAACTCTTTTCCAGCATCAATATTATTTGATTCGGGTGCATCGCATTCATTTATGTCTGCACGATTCGCTATACGGATAGGACTGGGGCCTGAGTCATTGTCGGAAAGGCTCAATATACTTACTGGTAATGATCTTGTGGGAGTAGATAGAGCCTTTTCCTCGTATCGAATCATTGTTAGCGGTAGAGAGTTCTTCGCTAGATTGATAGAATTTTCGATGGCCGACTATGATGTGGTCCTAGGAATGGATTGGTTGAAGGGTCAATACGTAAGAATAGACAGCCATGTTGGCAGGATTATTTTTGGTATTCCCAGCGAAGAAGAGTTTTTGTTTTCCAGGGGCAAAGTAGAACCTTCTCCACCAGTATTACTGATGGCAGTAGCAGAAGCAGTTCAATTTTTCAGAGTAGTAGAAGAGTTTTCTGATGTGTTTCCCAAAGAACTTCCAGGTATCCACCGGAGAGAGAGATAGAGTTCACTATCGACTTGATTCCAGGGACGGCACCAGTATCAGAGAGAGTCTACAGAATGGCACCATAAGAGTTGGAGATCCTGTACAAGATAATTGAAGAAATCATAACCAAGGGATTCATTCGTGCTAGTGGATTATCTTGGTGAGCCCCAACGCTTCTTGTGAAAAAGAAGGATGGTACATCGAGATTATGTGTTGATTATCGTACCTTGAATTTTGTAACAATCAAGAACAAATATCTTCTACCAAGGATAGATGAGTTCGATCAACTCAGTAGAGCAGCAGTATTCTCAAAGATCGACTTGCGGTCGGGGTACCATCAGATCAGAGTCAGAGAGCAAGACATTCTGAAGACAGCATTCAGATCTAGATATGGACATTGGAAGTTTTTCGTTATGCCATTCGGAGCAACCAATGTGCCAGCAGTATTCATGGACCTCATGAATCGTATTTTCATGCCCTATTTGAATTAGTTCGTGATAGTGTTTATAGACGACATCTTAGTCTATAGCAAGAATGAGGCAGAGCATGAGCAGTATCTTCGTGTAGTTCTTTAGATTTTCAGAGAGCACCAGTTGTACATAAAGTTCAGTAAGTGTGAATTTTGGCTTGATCATATTTCATACTTAGGTCACATCATCACCCGAGGTAGAGTGGAAGTGGACCCCCAGAAGATAGTTGCCATAGAGACATAGCCAGTTCCCAGCACCGTCGCAGAAGTTCGCAGTTTTCTAGGATTGGCCGGCTATTACCGACGGTTTGTATCAGGTTTTGCTCGAATTTCAACACCATTGACGCAGTTGACCTATAAGGATGTACAGTTTGCTTGGACAATATAGTGTCAGAGTTTATTCGAGAAGTTGAAGCAAGGATTGATGACGGCACCCATTCTCATACTTCCAGATGGGATTAGAGGATTTTCAGTTTATTGTGTTGCTTCTGGCAGAGGATTGGGATGTGTCTTGATGCAGCATGGTAAGGTAGTAGCCTATGCGTGACGTCAGCTTCGTGATCATGAGAGGAATTACCCAACCCATGACTTAGAATTAGCAGGGATGGTCTTCGCAAACAAGTTGTTGAGGCATTATTTGTTTGGAGATCGAATGGAGATTTTCACCGACCACAAGAGTCTTAAGTATGTGTTTACTTAGAAGCATCTTAACATGCGTCACTGGAGATGGTTAGAGCTACTTGTGGATTACGATATCAACTTACAGTATCATCCTGGGAAGGCCAACGTAGTTGCAGATGCATTGAGCAGAAGAGATGGAGTTTATTTACTAACAGCACAGCTAGAGTTATTAGCATATCTTCAGAAGATAAGAATAGAGATAGTTCTCCCAACCAATGTGGCATTGATGTCCAGTATGCAAGTTCAGTACAGTATAGTTGAGAGGATCAAGATAGCTTAATCAACAGATTCTAAGCTTCAGCGGCTTAGGGAGGAATGTGAAGCAAGAAGGAGAATAGAGTTATGTATTCACGAAGACGGTACTCTCCGACATAGAAGGCGTCTTTGTGTACCCAGCAGTGATATCAGACAGGAAATCATGGCAGAGGCTCACAGTTTGTAATATTTAATTCGTCCCGGTGGCACGAAGATGTATCGTGATATGCGTCAGCATTTCTGGTGGACTGGCATGAAAAGGGATATAGCCGGGTTTGTCTCTCGTTGTTTAGTTTACCAACAAGTTAAAGCTGAACATCAGAGACCAATTGGACTTCTTCAACCTTTATCGATCCCAGAATGGAAATGGAAGCATATTACCGTAGATTTTGTAACTGGATTACCTAAATCTCCAGCTGGGAGAGATGCTATCTGGGTTATAGTTGACCGAATCACGAAGGTAGCTCATTTTATTCCTTTTAGAATTAGCCAGTCAACGGATCAGCTTGCAGAGATGTATCTTAGACAGATAGTCAGATTATATGGAGTGCCAGTCAGTATCGTGTCCGACAGAGATTCAAGGTTTACATCGCACTTTTGGCGGAGTCTTCAGTAGAGTTTGGGAACTCGTCTCAAGTTTAGTTCATCTTATCATCTGCAGATAGATGGTCAATCGGAGCGCACGATCCAAACTTTCGAAGATATGTTACGATCATGTACACTTGATTTTGGTGGTTCATAGAAAGATCACCTGTATCTCGTAGAGTTCTCCTATAATAACAGTTTCTAGGCCGATATCCAGATGGCACCCTTTGAGGCCCTGTATGGCAGAAAGTGCAGATCACCATTAGCTTGGGACGATGTAGGTGAGAGGCAGATGCTTGGTCCAGAAATGGTTACTCGGACTATCGAGGTGGTCAGACAAGTTAGAGGTCATCTTCGAGTTGTACAAGATCGTCAGCGTCATTGGGCCGATTCTCATCGACATCCTCTTCAGTTTTCTATCGACGACCATGTATTCCTTAGGATCTCGCCTACCCATGGCGTCATTTGATTCGGCGTACGGAGAAAGCTTAGTCCTAGGTATATAGGGCCGTTTGATATTCTCGAACGAGTAGGCAATGTGTCCTATCATTTTGCTCTTCTACCGTCATTATGTAAGGTATATGATATATTCTATGTATCCTAATTACGACGGTATATCCCATATTTGAGCCATATCTTTGATCATTCAGAATTGGTTGTTGGTACCAACCTTTCATATGAGAAAAGGCTTGTATCCATATTGGACCGAAGAGAGAAGGTACTCAAGAACAAGACTATTAAGTTAGTCCATGTTGCTTGGGGTCATCACTCTTTGGGTGAGTCAACTTGGGAATGTGAGGATGATATCCGATCGCGATATCCACACATGTTTGACTCATGAGGTATAATGTCTTTCTTATGCCTTATGCTCTCAACTCCTTGCTTGCATGAATGATTGCTTGATTAATTGCTAGTCATAGATTGCCTGTGGTTAGTATAGCTTGCCCCGACATCTCTAGCCTCTTGATTAAATTCCAAGGACAAAATTATTTTAAGATGGGTTGAGTTGTCACTCTCGTTTCCCGTTATATGTATTTTCATTATACGTATACAAATTTTTGACATTTGTCAGGTGGATCGTAGTTAGACTTGTATTGCTTAGCCTAGTCTTGGTTTAATCTTGCCTTAGTTTATTTGGTTTTGTTCAATATAACTTGGCTTGGCTTGGTTTGGTTTGAGATGAGAAGGGGTTGATATATAAGTCAACTTCTCTCTCTCTCCTCCATAACTTTCATTTACTACTCCATCTTATTCATTTACTCCTCGCACATATACCCAAGCCATAGGCAAGTGCAACTTGCTTCATGATGGATCTCCCATTTTATTTTTCCATTCTCTTCTCTACTTGATGTTAAGCCTCTTTAAACTTAGCATTTTTGGTTTTGATTGATGGATTTTTGTTGATCTAAATTTTGATTTTTTTTCTTGTTTTCTAGGTTTTGATCCATTAAAGCTTGGTATTTCCTAAAACCAGTCGTCCCAGGCTGTAGGAAATCTCGTTCTATTTACTTTAGACCCTTGGAAGTCCCAATTTGGACTTGTTTTGAGCAAGTTATGGCATTTTAAAGTTTTCGGGTTCTATAGGTTCTTCTTTGATGTTTGGAGAAGAAGAACAGGGCCCGGCACAACCTGACCCAGCGGGGGCTCTTTAGCACGGCACAACTTGATCCAGCGCACGCTCTTTAGCACGACGTAACCCAGCCCAGGCTCCCTTTGGCCTTGGCGCAACCTGACTTGGCGCAACCCGACCTGGCGTACCCCAGTCAAGCACAACCTGACATGGCACAACCTGACCTAGCGCACCCCAGTCAGGCGCCACCTGACACGGCGCAACCTGACCTGGCGTACCCCAGTCAGCCACAACCTGACTTGGTACAACCAGACCTGGCGTACCCCAGTCAGGCGCAACCTGACTTGGTGCTGCCTGACCTGGCATACCCCAGCCTGGCGCAACCCAACTTAGGTGACACTTGTTCCCCTTGGCGCTACCTGTCATTTCCTTGGCGCCAGTTGACCAGCGCCACTTGTTGCCATGATACGCCTGGCCCCATGCATGTTCTTCTAATTTTTGATATTTATGCATGTGATCTTGCATGTAACTTATACATGACCCATCTTGTGACGACCTGTCTCGATAACTGGCTGAGCATAGCATGACTTGCCAGCATTGATCACGACATGAACACGACTTGCCATGAATATGACATGTATAATCTTGATAGTGGCCCGTCGTGGCGTACTCCAGACATGCAATCTTGACAAGTAACAAGTAACCTGACATGGCATGATAATCTAGAACGCTGTTGCGACAGCTACCCTGACTTGCTAAGTAACTCTTGTTTTGACACTGTGGTTGATTTTCTTGATTGTGCCTATATAAGCTACCTGTCTCGTCTTGCATTATGTCTAGGATATGGATTCCTGGTTGCCACGGTCAGGGATTCATAATGAATCTGACTAGGTTAATGACTAGATTAATCAAGTAGTTCATATAGAGAGATTTTCTCAGTTACAGGCGATCCCGCTATCCCAGCCACACCAGAGGAACTTGTAGCCTGCCGACGAGTAGGGCACATTTTAAGCTCCCTGTCATGTGGAGCACTTCTTGAAAACATAAGTACTAAAAGTACACCTGTAAGCTTAATAACTCTTGTAACTCTAATAAATCTCCTCGACTGGATAACCTGAATAGTCTGCAGGGCTTATGACTGCGGGAACATCTCAATTGCATCTTGTTAGTAACTAGGCTTGTGGTAACCCTAGTTAGTTAAAGTATCAAGCCATACTCATTGCTTGGCGGTGATTGATGGACAGAGCCTTGTCTAGTCTTTCCTAGACAAGGCCAGTATATGGTTACTTCAGCACGTTACTGTTATGCTTTACTTATTCGATAATTGGTTAAAGACTAAGTTCGATTCAGGTTAAGGATTACAACCCTAGTTCTTGCTTGGTTTACGGGTTATAACTTGGTTACTGGAATAGTCCTTTAGTTATCTTATCGTTTATCAACCTAATTTCTCTAACTCATGTCTTTCGTTATCGTTTATATATCATGAGCTAATATGCTGGTTTTAGTTCTTAAGTGAAGCCTCCCTTGTGGCACTTGCTCTTTCTGGGGTCTGACCCAGCAGGTTTTGTATGGCCAGATTTTGGAGTGATACCCGAGGATCTTCCTACTTATCAGCCAGATGGTGAACACTAGACGTAATCCTGGCAACGAGTGGGTTTCTTATTTTGCTCTTCCACTCTATTGTAAATTATTTTTTTGAGACGTTTAGCCGCCGAGCAAGTGTTAGCTCGTGTTGAAACTTTAATTTCTGTCTACCTACGGGCTGTTACCTGATTGACAAATCCTAGGGTTGATCATGTATGACTTAAACTCTTGCTAGTCTTCCGTATTTTGTATGACTAGCTTCATGATCATCTGAATATGTAATATTTGGGATGCCTTATTTTGTATGTCGGATAATCTAACATCTTGTACAATTTATTTGCTTATTGAGATTGAGGTACTAGGCTTGTTCTTGACCATAGAGACCGATGGATTGTAGTTTAACCCTCATGCATCTAGACAATCGTGATCGTATATCGAGGTAAATTATACATTAATATACGTAGTTGGCTGTGTCTGTCTCCCACTCTCCAGTATTCTAGTTCTGGGGCGTGACAACCATGGTTCGCATTGGAAATGGAGTTTCGAACAGTGAGATCCTCCCAGCGAGGATGAAGTCATCCAGATCAACTTAGGGGGATGAAACTTCCCCTAAAACCATCTTTGTCAATAAAAACCTGATAGGAGACGACAAAGATTCTATGGTACAGCTGGTCCGGGAGTATATAGACGTCTTTGCCTGGAGCTATGAAGATATGCCAGGTTCGTACCCACAAGTCGCCATGCATCGGCTCAACGTTCTACATGACTCCAAACCTGTCAAACAGTAGTGTCGCTTCTGTCCTAATATTATGGACGCCATCGAAGAAGTAGTCGATAAACTCCTTGAGAGTAGCTTTATCTGTGAAGAATAGCACCCGGACTGGTTGGCCAATATCGTTCCGGTTACCAAGAAGAATATGAAGATTAGAGTCTGCATAGACTTTTGAGATCTTAACTCAGCCTGTCCAAAAGACAAATTTCCTCTCCCAATCACAGACGTGATCATCGACAATGCTTGTGGCTTTGAGCGTATGTCCTTCATGGATGGCTTCTCAGGCTACGACCAAATCAAGATGTTCCCTGAGGACGAAAAGCATACTTCGTTACGGACTTCGAAAGGGTTATACTATTATACAGTTATGCCATTCGGATTGCAGAATTCAGGCACAACCTACCAGTGGGCTATGAGTACCATATTTCGCAAACATCTTCAAAAGTTGGTGGAGTTTTACGTCGATGACATTGCCGTTAAGAGCAATGTCAAGTCCACCCAGTTGGATGACTTACGAACAATGTTCGATATAATGCGAGTGCACAAACTAAACATGAATCCGCCCAAGTCCTTCCTACGTGTCTCCAGCGGCAAGTTCTTACGCTTCATCGTCACGATGAAGGGAATCCATATTGACCCAGATAAGACAAAGGCAATCCTGGATATGGCTTCCCTGAAGAATCTTAGGGAACTTCAAGGCCCGCAAGGACGTCTGGCATACATCAGAAGATTTATAGCAAACCTCTCTGATCGATGATAGCCCTTCATCAAATTGATGAAGAAGTGGGTCTTCTTTGTATGGACTGAAGAGTGCCAGCAAGCATTCGACGACATCAAGAAGTACCTCACCAGTCCCCCTATTCAGGTATCTCCAGTAATAGGAAGACATTTTCTACTCTACGTCCGAGCCATGGATCACTATCTCGGGGCATTACTGGCCCAGAAGAGTAATGAAGGACACGAGTAGTCCATCTATTACCTCAGCAGAACAATGATTGGAGCTGAGGACCGGTACAATCCTGTCGAGATGGAGTGTCTTGCTTTACTCTTCGCCTTTCAGAAAACACGTCACTATATGACCGGATAGACGATCTACATTGTCTCCTGAATCAACCCCCTCAGGGTCCTCATGACCAAGACAGGGGCTTTGAACTCAAGGTTAGCCAACTGTACCATACTCTTAACGATATTTGTCCCTCAGAAGGTAGTTAAAGGCCGAGCGTTGGCCGATTTCCTAGCAGTACACCCTGTGCCAGAGACGTTAAAGCTCTACGATGACATCTCCGATGAAGTCTTAGAATCTAATGTTGTCTCAGACAACCCTGTATGGCAATTGTTCTTTGTTGGTGCTTCAAGAATAGGACCCAAGGGTGAGATTGTAGCAGGAGTGGGGGTTCTCCTTATTATCGCCGACGGCCTGATCATCCATCGTGCCTACTTCCTCGTGGAGTCATGTACCAACAACGTTGTTGAGTACAACACCCTCATCATCGGGCTACAACTTGCTAAACTGTTGGAGGTTGACTACATCGAAGCCTATGGGGACTCAAAGCTGATCATTAGCCAAGTTCGAGGGCAATATGAGGTCCGTCATGAGGACCTAATCTCCTACCATCATGCGGCCATCGACATCATCTCTAAATTCACAGGTTTTTTTATAAAATATTACAAAATTTGGAGTCCGACGCCCTCGCCTGTCTTGTCGCTTCTCTCGCAGCTCCCGGAAGATCCTAATACACTATTACGGTGATGGGGCGAGAACTCGTCTGCCCAAAGAATTCTCTGTACACATGCCAAAGTTACTCAGTACAAGCGAAGGCTATTGTAGACGTACATGACTGGCATTTCCCGTTCATCGACTATGCAGTCTACAAAATTTTACCCGAAGACCCAAAAGAGGCGGCTTCCGTTAGGAGACGTTCCCTCTGATTCTTCTATGACACAGCTACCAAAATGTTGTACTGTCGTTCTTATGACAAACTCCTCCTCAGGTGCCTATCCCAGACAGAGTTGCAGGAAGCGCTCCGAGAGGCACACGATGGGACCTGTGGAGCTCATCAACCCGGGCCCAAGTTGTAAGACCGACTGCCCCGCATGGGCTATTACTAGCCCACTATGATAGTGGATGCCGTAAAATATGCGAAGAAGTGTCGGGTATGTCAGTTGCATGCAGCCTTCATTCACCGACCTTCGGAGCATCTACACCCTACTGTAGCCTCCCAGCCATTTGAAGCATGGAGAATGGATATTGTTGGTCCAATATGCCCGCCTTTCACCATAGGACATCGGTTTATCCTTGCCATCACAGACTACTTCTCCAGGTGGGCAGAAGCAGTGTCATTGGCAGAAGTAAAACCCTCGAACGTGATCAGCTTCATCAAGCACCACATCATCTACTGATTCGGGGTCCCCAGAAGAATTGTCCATTACAATGGCCCCCAGTTCGTGAGCCATACCTTCCAGCGGTTCTGTGACAAGAACCGAATATAGAACGTGACATCAACGGCCTATAACCCGGCGGCTAATGGGTTGGCCGAAGCATTCAATAAAATTATCGTCAAACTGCTCAAGATAGTCGTGTCCTCTAATAAATATGACTGGAACGAGTAGTTGGGAGAATGCCTGTGGGCATACCGTACGACCGTGCGGACACCAACGGGTAACACACCTTTTGCCCTGGTCTAAGGAAGTGAAGCCGTGCTCCCCTTAGAGATTCAAATCTCGTCCTTACGGGTAGCTATCACTAATCAACTGACTGACGAAGATAACCAGCGCAGACGGTTACAAGACTTGGAAGCGTTGGATGAAAAATGCTTGCTAGCACTACAAAGAAGCGAGCTTTACCAAGCTCATATTTCTGGGGCCTTCAACAAAAGAGTCCAGAAAGATCATACCAAGTGGGCGACCTCGTCTTAGCACTGCAAAGGCCGATGGTGATGACTCACAAGATGGCTGGGAAGTTCAAGCCCAAGTGGAAAGGACCATTATTTATAGTAACGGTATACTCCAACGGTGCTTATTGACTAGCCAAACCCAGTGGTGACTTGCTAATGATACCCATCAACAGTAAGTTCCTAAAGAAGTATTACGGTTGAAGATGTAACCGGCATAGGCTCTCGCATCCGTTAAGAGTGCCTATGGGTTCTGGTAAGGGGATTCCGTTCTTCTATATCTTTTCTCTAGTTGACGAAGCACTTCACGTCCATATTACCTCTAGATTGATCTTCTACACCCAGAGATGCGTCTACCATGTCCATATTACCTCTGAGTAGTCGTTCACTCCGTATGATCCTATGATTATCATTGCTATCTAGAAAACAGTTCACGTTCATACTACCTCTAAATTATTACTCTATATCCCAGCGAAGGTTAGGCCTACCATGTTCATATTACCTCTGGTTAGGCATATCTTCTATAATGATCCCTCCTTATGTTGAAGAAAAAAGTGAGGGAACATAAGTGTTTTTATACTGAAACATGTTGCTATAAAGACCTATTACAGACTCTTTATAGTTACATAAACAGAGACAAGAATCTGAAACATCACCAAGCATGTACGCTCATGCCACATGTTCATGCTTCTGTTCAAAGTACCCCGAACATGACCCAAGTTTGGGACATTTTGAAGGGAGTCTTGTAGAAGCATGAAAAAATTTAGATGATAATATTCCTCCACCACAGCGTAGATGATACAAAGGCACCGACCGAGTATTAAAAGTACAACATAAGATACGAAAAGAAGTTCTGTTATTATTATGCCTATAAAGATCTAGTACAGACTCATCAAGTCTATACGTAAATGACTAATCCTACGTGTAGACAACTCTCGAGGGGGATGAATAGAGTATGTGTCGATAATACCCAATTAAAAATTAACTTTATTCATGTCCAACCAACAGAAATAATAATCAGAGTATAAGTGCGGAATATAAATAGAGATCAGAGAAGCATACGCAGACACATTAGTTTTTAACCTGGTTTCCCTCGTGGAGGAGTAGTCCAGGCCTGAGAACTCTAGCTCAGGATTGAAATCCACTTTTTGTGAAATAGCGTACAACCAAGTGCCTTTACTCAGAAGAGAACGCCAACTTCTTACAGATTTACGGATGGCGAAACTTGGAATTGTCCAAGTGACTTCCTTTGAAACTCTTGCACACAAACTTTTAGTTGACTCGCACTGAGCACCTTGGGAGTTTAGGAAGTATTGTGGCTAGTTAGATGAGAAGCATAAGATCTTGAATGTATAGGCTATAGGAGAAGAGAAGATGAGAAGATTGGATGAATGAAAAAGAGAGAAATCAAGGCCTATTATACTAGTCCAGAGAGGCAGAGTTCGGGCAGAACTCTGTCCCAAATATTCAAATATTTAGCCGTTGGACAACTAGCAACCAACAAGCCCTAAAAATTAAGTCCTAAAATTAAGGGGGCAGAGTTCGGCCCTAACTCTGTCTCCTAGGGGACAGAAAGTTCAAGTGGGCTTTTCGGGCTTGGCAAGTTTTGGAGTTTGTTTGGAGGAGCTAGGGTATTAAGTCTAGGGTTGAGATACTCTGTGTGACTCAACTTACAATAGCCTAGACTCAATGAAAAGTAAAAAAATACAGACTCAGAGTACAAGTAACAGCAGCACTATCGAAGCAATCGTCGGTGATATCTGTCTTGAACTGATATGTGATGACGTTCTATTTTGGAGCTTGATGGAGCTTGATGGAGCTTGATGTGTCAAGTTGGATTATAACAGATATTGTCTTGTTAATTATCAAGATTAGGTTGACTGCGATCCAGTTTGGGTCAACAATCTCCTCTATTTTGATAATTGACAAAAATACGATATTTGTATGTCGCAATATTTATACCTGGACACATGGAATAAAGATGATAGTTCCCCCGTAGATGAACATGTTGGCTCCCCCGTAATTAGATATGTCCTGAGACAAGTTCTAATCCAAGCAAGCACAACATTATATATATATATATATATATATATATATATATATATATATATATAAGCTCAAAGCACATATCAATTATTCCCAAAGCAAATATCAAGTATTCTCCCCCTTGTCACTTAGCAAAATGAAATAATCGCTCCCCTATAAAAATAGACAAAGTGAATACATGCAATCACACAACTAGGAACCATAACTATAGAGAGAAATTACTAGCATTTTTTTTCCTCAATACTAAACCAAAGTGCATAGTTTTGAAAGATATACAATGCATGAAGGAAATAGAAATACTACAACTCAAAGTTTTAAAAAACCACGACCATCATGGAGCAAGGGATGGACCAGCAAAGTCTGAAGGGTCACTGGCAGAGCGACGAGGGTCAACAAATGTCGCATCCTGGTCCAGATTTTGCCTGACCCATGTGTCGTAAATACGGTAACCTTCACGAGAAGGGTCTCGTACCATAGGGAACGACATAGTAGAATGTGTGGCCAGGGAGTACTAGAGGTCGTGTAGCGAGTTGCTGATAGCACTCATCTGAAGGGTGGTGCGGTAGTCCAACTAGGGCCAGCGATCGTCTTCCAAACGGAAGTGATCGTGCATCATCGCCTGGATGGAGTCAAGAGTAGCATGTAGCTCTGGCTTAGGAGCATCAGAGTCAGAGGATGCAGCAACAACAATAGTCCTACATGCCTTGGACAGAGAGGCAGGAGCAGGTAGAAACTGACAATCATCAAGAGGGATGTTGAAGACACGAATAATCTTTGGAAGGTACATGGCATAAACCCAGAATTTTGGTTTCGATCTTGCATGAATCATCCAGTCCATCATTGTGCGAGGGAAGTTGAACGAAAGACAAAAGTGCAGATGATATAGAGCCGAGATCTCAAGATAAGTGACTTTATCGGTGGATCCTGCATTGGGCAAGATCGAGGAAAAGATGATCCGATGGAGTTCATAAAAATAGTTGTTGAGATATTTGGCTCGAAACTTTCGAGGATGTGTGTTAGGAGAACACAACGCATCCTTGAAACCCTCAAGAGTGGTATCACCGAGAAATTGGAACTGTCGGGCATCAACAAGTTTTTCCCAAGTGTTGGGTTCCGGGAAGTCAAGATAATCGGCAAGTTCCAAATCGTCAAAAGATATATCAATGTCGGCGACACGGGAATAAATTATAGTATCGTCATGAGTTAAATTACAGTAAAACATCTGTATGGCATTGACATAGACAAGAGATAAAGTTGTGACAAGTTCATCTAGGCATAAATCGTAAAAAAGTACGACATATGTCAAAAAATTTGTGAAGTTTATTGGATGGCCTGGGAACACATTACGTGAGCGAAAGTCCGTGTACTACACATTGGATGCATCCAAAGAGACAAAAATTTGCTCATTGTAGGTGTTGAGATTTGGTGGAGGTGGTGGATTGAATAAAGGTTGACTAGGAGGAGGAGGAGGAGGGTTAGATGAAGATGCTCCCTCACTTCTCACCCTCTTTCCTCTACCAAATAATTTTGGAGCCATTGATAATAAAAAGATGAATTTGAAATTAAAGTAGATGAAAAAAGTTATACCTCACAAAAGTAGTTGGAGATGGAAGAGATCCACCCAAAACCCTTAAATCTTGAGTTTGGGGAAAGATAGCCCTAAGATTTGAGTTTTCTAGGGTTAGGGTTTAAGGAGAAAGGGTTTAGAGGGATTGAGAAGAATAAAAATATGATGTGAGATAGAGAGAGTTCAGGTATATGAGGATTAGGGCCAGCAGGTCGGGTTAAATTGTGGCAGTCAGATTAGCCAGGAGCAGCTAGGGGTTCTGGAAACAGGCACACAGAGTTCGGCCCGAAGTCAGTGTAGGGCAGAGTTCGGCCCTAGTTCTGTGGCTCTGGCTCCAGAACACATAAAAGGTTTAAAAGAATATTTTGATAGAAAAATTCTTGAATTTGAAATATTGAATATTACAAGCCATAAAAATAGTGTAACCATATAATAAATATTGTTTAAAACTATGATCATCACAGTGAAACTACTTTATGTTAGCTGTAGGGCCGGATCCCAGATAGCGGTAGTCCGAAAACTAGTGCACCGTGTCGCTTTGGCCTTTACGTCTTGTTGTCAGAAGGGCCCTTTCGGCCTGTACCCAAAGCAATGTTACCATGAATGATGTACGTTATAACCATTATTTATACAGGTACAATTTATTGTATGACAGTTTCATCCAAAATTCCTAACTATCGACGAAGAAAATTGAAGTGCTCTTCGGCCAGTGGTTTTGTAAAGAAATCTGCTAGCTGAATTCTAAGTTATTAGTGCAGTGTTGTTGATGATCACGCAAGAAATGATGTCTAATCTCTATATGCTTTGTGTGTGAGTGACATACAGGGTTTTTGGTCAAATTTATTTCACTAGCGGTATCACAAAAAATAGGTATGTGCTTGAATAATAAGTTATAGTCTTCAAGAGTTTGCTTCATCCACAGAATCTGTGCACAACAACGTCCAGCTGCGATGTACTCAGCTTCTGTTGTGGATAGTGCGACAGAATTCTGCTCTTTGCTAAACCATAAGACTAAAGTCTTTCCTAACAAATGACATGTGTCGCTAGTAATCTTACGGTCGACTTTGCATCCCACAAAAATTAGCATCGAAATATCTGATTAAGTCAAAGAAAGTAGTTTTGGGATACCACCAGCCTACCGTAATCGTTCCTTTAAGATATCTAAAGATACGCTTAACAACGGTCATGTGTGATTCTTTATGATTAACCTAATATCTAGCACATAAGAGAATACTTAACATAATATCAGGACGACTAGCAGTTAAATAAAATAGCCTACCAATCATACCTCGATACTTACATTGATCGACCGGTTTGTCGCTTTTATCAGGTTCCAGCTTTGTTGTAGTAGCCATAGGAGTGCTGATAGGTTTGATATTGTCAAGCCCGAACTTTTTCATCATATCCTTTGTATACTTCGACTGACTGATGAAGACGCCTTGCGAGTATTATTTGATTTACAGTCCAATGAAGTAGTTGAGCTCCCGTATCAAGCTCATCTCAAACACGTTCTGCATACACTTGGAAAAATCTTTGCATAGACCCTTATTAGTATACCCAAATATGATATCATCTACATAGATTTGTACCAACAAAATAGTATCATTAAGGGATTTTATGAAAAGTGTAGTGTCAATTTTCCCATTTGAAAAACCTTTATCAAGTAAGAAAGAACTAAGGTGTTCATACCAAGTTCGAGGAGCATATTTGAGGCCATAAAGAGCTTTCTTAAGTTTAAAAATATAGTCGAGAAATTTGTAATTTTCAAAACTAGGGGGTTGCTTGACAAAACCTCTTCTTTAATAAAACCTCCGCATGGATTTTGGGCTACTATGCACATGCGAGATTTTAGCCCTGACACAGGTTTATAACTCAGACACGAGGACACATGGACTCGACGTAGGGTGTCCAACACCTAGACCTATACCTAGGCTACCCATAGGCACGAGTACGTGACATGTGGATGTGTGTGTCGGGTCCTAGGTGGGCCGACACGCGTGCACGAGGCCGCGTGCACACGCGCGTCCAGCCCTTCCCGTTACGCATATGGACACACGACACGACGACTCGTGGACAGGACTCAGGTTCTAAACACGTACCCTGATACCCTAGCTACCCTCTGGCATGAGCACGAGGCTTTCCGTTGGACACGGTGAGTCCTCCGTTGATCGATACGCGTGCATGTGCACTGCATACACAGGTTTAGACACAATTTTAACATATTGTTATGGACACGTTAGTGACACAGTTTTTACCCTGTATGGACACAAGCATGACACACCATATACCCCTTTCCTATTTACCAATTTTCACATAGTATAGTTTGGTATTTTGGTTTTTGATATGTTGATTGGGTTTGTGTATTGAATTTTCGGTTTGAATATGATATTTGAATTCTTTAAGTTCTTCTTGGATTTGGTACAGATTCCTGAGATAGATTGTGAATTTAGGAACGGATTCCAGTTTAGTTGAGGGTTTTGTTTGGGTTAGGTTCATATGGAATTGAGTTTTGTGTATATGTATAGTTCCTATCTATATCTCGCTATATATACTTTAGTAGTGTGTGTGTGTGTTTATATATATATATATATATATATATATATATATATATATTGGAAAAAGAGGAATTTATTGATGTATAAGGCAGAAAATGTCGATGCTTATACAAGTAAGCGTGCCACGCACAAGAAGGCAAAAGACCAAAAAGGAAAGGGCAACAGAGACAAGAACCTAAATAAAACCCCGGGCCAGAAAAGACTAATCCCAGGTGACCCAGAAGCTGTCTGGGGAGTGGGAACAACGCCTTCGTATTCTGCTGATCTGGCGAAGGACCTCGGAGATCAAATGATAAGGTTGGAATGAACGACCTTCGTACCTGAATTTATTTCGGTTCTTCCACAGAACCCAAATCCCGACGGCTGCAACGATCTATCGGCCATGGGAGGTTCCCCAGCTGGCCAGAAGATTGTTGAAGCCCCCTGGAGGATGATGGACTCCGTACCTGATGCTGAGGCTGTCCCACATCTACATCGATAGATCGCCAACAAGGAGGACGTGCTCCACCGACTCGACATGAGGGGAAATGCAACAGTGACATCTCAAAGCCAGGCTGAAACAAAAAGACGCGATTGTGTCATCTGTAGGAAGTTTCCTTCTCTGAGCTCTCCAGACCATGATCGACCATTTAATGGGAATACAGGATTGCCAGAAAGGTGCAATGAGAGGAGACGGAGTGCCAGCCCCTTTCGCTATGAGTCTGGCAGACGCTAGGGAAAAAGCGTCGTTCGGAGTCCGGGTCCGCCGGAGGGAGTCTTGCTCGTTGGTAATCTGCTACTAAGCAGCAATAAGTCTGTCTGTCGCTTCCTGTCCGAGCCTATTGTGCACTCTGTCCCAATTCCAACTGTGACCTGAATCCCACAGATCGCGGATCTCTCCGATATGGGGATGGTGAATGTTGTATAGCTCGTCGCCCAACCATCGCTCGTAGTTCATCGAAGCATGGCCGTTACCCAGTCGAAGTCGGATATGAGGTTCGGCAAGTGCCTTACCGCAGGATATGCGGCGCCAGTTGGCAGAGGATCTGCTGGTACCTAAAGAGATCGTCGGATGGAAGAGTTTAAAATATCTGGCCTTCATGAATCTGGTGGGTTTGGCCACTATAACTTCATGGAGCATGCGTCAACTAGGTGATCTAAGCGGCTCAGACCCAACCCGCCCTCTCCGGTGGGTTTGGCCATAGTGCTCCAACTGGCCCAGTGGTGTTTGTCTTCCCTATGGCTGCTTCCCTAAAAGAATTTAGCGAATAGGGATTCTATCGAATTGATGACTTTCTTGGGGGGTCTGCATACAGCTAAAGAGTGTATGGGAACGGTGGAGAGGACATGCCTAATCAGGATCAGCTTGCCGCCAGGTGAGCGAGTGGTGTTGTGCCAGCCCTCAATCTTCTTACGGATAGTACTCACCATATACTCGAAAATGCTGGCATTCGACTTGCCGTACACCAACGGGCAGCCTAAGTAGGAGAAAGTAGGATAAGCTGTGGTGTAAGAAGTCAGGTTGGATAGCCTGTTTGAGTGTATCATGTCTGCTTTGTGGTAGGTATAGATGACACTCTTGCTTTTGTTGACCCGTTGTCCGGAGCATTTGGCGTATCTCTCAAGCATTTTGTAGACTACGTCCACCGAACCGATGTCGCCAGAGAAGAAGATGAGGACATCGTCCACGTAGGCCAGGTGAGTGATAACAGGACATCCGGTGGTGGTGTGATAGTGATTGAATTGATTGTTGTTGGTCATGTTGTTGAGATTTCTGCCGAGCGCTTTGGCAGCGATGATGAATATGGTGGCAGAGAGAGGGTCGCCCTGGCGAACGCCCCGATAGGATAGGAAAAAACCTTCCATTTCTTGGACAAGAAGGATATTGTCCATGATGTTCCTCCCCTTCACGAATCCGCTCTGCTCTTCGGAGATGATCTTGGATAGTAGGTTGGACATGCGATTAGCGATGATTTTCGAAATAATCTTGTTGGTGAAGTAGCATAAGCTTATGGGCCTAAAGTCTTTGAAGGTTTCTGGATTATCGTTTTTAGGAATGAGAATGAGATTCGCCCTGGCAATAACTGTCGGGTATCTCGCACCTTGGAAGAAAGCAATGGTGGCTTCAAGTAAATCCGAAGTGATGATGTCCCAACAAGTTCTGAAGAATGTCCAAGAGAACCCGTCAGGCCCGGGGGCGCTGTGTTCATCTAGCGTCCAGACTGCCGCCTTAACTTCCTCAGCAGATGGGGTGACCATGAGCATGTCGTTGTCAATGTCGATGATGATAGAGGGGACCTTGGAGAGGAAGTGTGTGTGTGTGTGTATATATATATATATATATATATATATATATATATATATACACATAAAAAATATATATATATATATATATATGTATATTTTTCATATATTCCATATATTCATATATACCATCCTTTTTATATACCTTAGTAGGCACTTGTATATATATATATATATATTATATATATGTTTGTATGTTAGCTATATAATGGTTGTAGCTTGTGTTCTATAGGCTTATTGTATGTACTAGTATAGATAGGCTTTCTTATAGGCTTGCCCTATATACAATTGTTAGTATTTTGAGTATGGCTTATCCATAGAGACTTGTTAGGCTAGTTTAACCTTAGAAATTGGCTAGTTGTGATTAGAAATAACCCTATAGGCCTAATTAGGCACACTTGACTAGCTAGTTGACCAAGTTGACCAGAGTCAGCTGTAGGTCAAACTTAACCTAGAATTGACTCTAATATACTTAAATTGACATATTAACTTATGTTTGACCAAACCCTAGACTAATTGACTAGTTAACTTAGGTTTAACCTTGTTTGACTTGAATGTTTGACTAAAGTTGACCAAGAGTTGATTTTGACCCAGTTTGACTATTATGGTTGACCAGAGTTGACCAAGAGTTGACTTTGGCCTGGAGTGGCCTAGAATCTTGCATTGTAAACTTTATTTATTACATATAAAAAATATTGTAACCTGTATTACTCTATTTAGGATATAGTGACTTTGGTTCAGACATCTTTTATTTATCAGTCTTTTAGGGTATCAGGCGAGTACAATCTCTGATAGTTTTTTTATTTACTTGTTGATTATTGTATTTCTGTTCTAGTTAGTTCTATTTGATTCTTTGTTATAAACACGGATTGGTATTTCTGAATTCATGTATGCGATACACATACTTTACTTATCTAGCCTCAATTACTAGAACTACCACTCGAATCACTACAAGCATCTTCATGTACTGGCTGGACTCGTTCTCGATTTACGTATCGGATTTTGAATTTACTTGTATTTGTCGGGCAGAAAAATACTTGAGTAGACATGTAAACATTCCTAAATACTCGAACCACCTCCCTGTGAGCTATACTCGAACGACAGCCATCCCTCACCTGATCAGTGTACGATGTGCCAGATTAACCCCTAGCCGTTTATATGTTGATCTCAGTATTTTAAAACACACTTGAAGTATTGTCTAGAATCATCACTAGAACTATCAAACCAGGATCATCACAAGGATCATTACTACTATCATGTAACGCCCCAGTCCCAAAATACATAGAACTAAGTATGTAGACATGCCAGCTGCATACATACAAAATATACTCTAATATATGGATACCTCGTATGTATACATAAGCTGTAAAATACAGTAAACCAAGAGTAAACTAATCTCATCCACAAAATAAAAGAATAAAAGATAACATATAATCAACTTTGAAATATTTTGTACAATATGTTGGGCGGAGACAAATCCACTACCAACAAGTAAGGGAAGAAATGTATGGAAAATGAAGTGAGTTTGGCGAGCGAAGCGAAGACGATCCAACTGCAATCATCCTCGAAAAAATAGAGATGATCACGGCTAGAGCTAGAACATCTGCGAAAGACAAGAGCACACACCTGGAGAGATAACCCGGTCCTCAGAGAGACGTAACAAGATACATAATATCATGCCATATAAACTAAATATAAAATATGTCATAAAGTCACAAAGTAAGGTAAAGTGTGCCAACCATAACACGGCCCAATATCCTATCATCGAAATAATAGACTACCCCTACAACCAAACAAGGACAAGGGGGTAGTGCACTATTCCGTGATGTGACATTACCCCATGCCATGACTAGAACGAAGTATGACATGACGTTAACTATGGTCACCTGACCAATCTAGTATGCAATTTAGAAGACATCTCAATGTTTGGGCAGGTAAAGGCTGACTACCCCAGGACAAGGTAACAACTCACAACACGCATACGTCAAGTACCAATACTATCAGCCGGCATAACTCGAGGCTAACGGCCCACGTGACCCATCAGTCCACATAACTCGAGGCTACTGACCCTCGCGACACGACTACCGTAGTACGCAGTTACTACAGCTTTTCATTTTGGTAGCCCATACATCAAACTGTCTTCACCCTCCCAAGGGTCACTAACAAAAGGTAGTCGGCTATGACTAGGTCCACATGCATATTAAAACATAAGCAAAAAAATAATTTAAAGCAAGTTGAAGTAACTATGAATAGCAAGTCATGGATCCAACTAAAAATAAACAAGAAATAAATATACAGTAAATAAAGAAAGATGCAACGAATTATAAACAGTAAATAAGGCAAAGTATCTTGCCTGAGGTTGTGTGCAAAAGGGCGACGTCCAATAACTCGAACCGTTAGAATAGTACAGCAATGAAAGACAAATCCTATATACGTCCTCGGATGCTAAAATAAACATCACGAACAAGTTTGAAATAAAATATATGTCTAGGAAATGCCTGTCCAAAAGTCCAATTCTGGAACAGGAGCAAAATCATAATTTTGGGTCAAAACGATGTCCGCCGTTGGACCCGTTTTGTACCGAAATGCGTACTAGAACCTACGATCTCTATAGTCATCAAATTACTTGTCTACGGGTCCGGTTTGAGGAGACGAACCAATAGTATATCCAAAGTTGGATTACGGTGAGCCGTGCACAAAATCGCCCGTTGGAGCGGGTCGCGGGCCTGCTAAATAGGCGTTCCGATCGACCTTCTCAGAATCGGACCAAATTTGGCATATATGACCAGAAAAATGATACGATCCTGCTGGCATAAGTTTCGTCTCGATTTGACGAATGTGCACAAAGTAATTGAAGAATTTGCAAAAAGACCGATACGGTAAATTTCGACGGATACGCATCAAATTCGTCGCGCACACGCGAGCAATTTGAATTCCGTCAAAACCCTCACGTCCAGGAAGTCGATACGCACCTTTCGATGCATTTGGTTTACGGCCATGTCGCCCGGTTTGTTGGGGCGCATGTCGTATTGGAAAAGTTTTTGAGATTTGAAAGTATAAAACTATTTTTTCTCGACTTGGGGCCAAAATTAAACTAAAGTTAAAGGACTAGAATTAAATCTAAAAACTAGGTTTTATTCATGGTCAGTTCCTACTAAATTCTGTTAAGATAAAATTTTGAGTTCATCGATCCATTGTCCAAAATTTGGCTTCCAAACATGGTGGCTAGACTGCCTCCTATGCTGTTGATGGACAAATTTTTCGTCGATTTCATATCAGTTTCCTGGATAGTGTAAGGCTGTAGAAATTAATCGATTTAATATGTCATACAGAGGGTTATGTTGTCAATGTATTAAAACTCGTAGTTCGAGATTCGGCCGAGCAAGGAGGAAGATTTTGATAGTCAAAGTGTGTAGCTGGCTGTGTATGCTGCTGCTGCGGGTTCAGGCGGCGACCGGCAATGGGCTGCTGTCTGGCTCTGCCAGCGGCCGTTCCACGGGGCCGCGTTACCTCGCAAGGGCGGGGATGGTTCGCCCATGGTTCACCCACGGTTGCACAAATAGTTTTATTTCAAAGGGTCGGTCTCTGCCACCCTTTAAGTCGGGCTGGGAGTCTTGCTCTCGATTTTGGGCTTTTACGAGAAATTTTGTTTTTAAAAAAAATATTTTGAATCAACCAATATATTATATCATTAGTATTTTCTTTTTCTTTATTTCAAAAACATAAATAACTCTATTTATATATATATATAATATGTAATAAAATCTCTAATATATAAATATCCAATATCTATTTATATATGAACTTCTTATATCTAATATACACCTATCTATATATCCTAGCATTCAAGAAAATATTAAAATAATTTAGAAAAAGATTATAACTATATATTATATACAAAAATTATGTATTTCTCATATAGTAATTATTTACTTATTTAGCATAAAAATTTCTGGAATAATCCATAAACCTAATAATATATATATAACTAAATATTTCATAAATATTTATTAAAAAGAAATTCTACATATTACATGGTATGTAAAAATGCATTTAGTATAACATTTCTATTATTATTATCATACAATAATGCAAGACAACAAAATTTAAATTTACCAATTATTTTAAACAGTAAATGAATAATTATAAAGTAATATATAGTAAACAATTGAATATTAAAAATAATAAAATAGAATTTTCATAAAATTTGGGATTTTACATCCTACCCAACTTATAAAAATTTCGTCCTCAAAATTAAAAATAAAACTTAATAAAATTAAAAGAATAATTAGGTTGAATACAAAGGAAGAGTAAGTGTATCCAATATCAATTCATAACCTAGTTTCTGTAAGGATGAGGGAGATAGTTGTAGGGGAATCCAAAATAACATCATATTTTACAAGATTGGGTATTCTAGTCTTACAAGGATCATGGGTATCTAGCTTGTTGAGGAATTGGTCAAAATTGCATGGTTAGAATAAAACGGACGAAAGTGGGCATCCATGGTATGTTCTAAGGAAAAAATGGGTCGTACATATGGTGTAATTAAAATGGAGCACAAGGTGGTGTGTTTGAGTGGGACGTGTATGTTATGTGTGTAGTTTGACTGGTCTACTTCAAGAGGGTGAAATTTGTTGGAAAGAAAATGCTAGTATTGTGCTCAAATTCTCAAAGTCACGGTAGAGGGTATCACTAATACGGATAGAAGTGGAAGCTATGAACAATTGTTTCATTGGTTCAATTGGAAACAATCTATCCCCATCATTTGCTAATTCAAAGGAACCCTACGTTCTTAGAGAGGCTTGTCTATACATTTCAGCAATTTCTATTCTCGAAGTTCTATCCAAGACACTATTCTATGATAGAATGGGTTTGAAGAATCAATGTTGTGATCTTTTCTTGCGGTTATCTAAACGTACAGGCGAAGGAAGAAAACAAAATAATACAAAAAAAATTGTATCATAACTTCCAAATAATTCGAAGAACGGTTACGAGTGGGATCCAATTCTAAGAGGTATAGTACACTAAGTTCATGGTTTTATCCAACCCACATGAATTAGTTAAACGTAGAGAGCACAGTAATAGGACTTCTAAGATATCAAGGAGGTGTTTGATGTTATGAGGTACTTCTAGTCGTAGTCATGGACTCTATAGGAAGTCTAGGTATTACTTATTTAATATTACTCATGTACTGGCCACATTTATCAAGGTGGTGGGAGAGGTCTTGGTCAAGCCTAACCGAAAAAATTTAGTACAACGGGATTCTGTTCATCGCATAACATGATTACGACAGAATACTGTTAAGGAAATTATGGATGGAGAATAAGTGGATCATGAGATGGAGCCTACATAATATGTGTCGGGTCCTATTTTATATGTTTGATTTTATAGTCCGCATATGGTGATATGCATGGATGGGTTTAACTGGAGTTTAATGGGTTCCCTGATTGGACATCAAACTTTTATCGAATAAGTCTTTGGTTTTAATCCATATTGATTGGACAAGATTCGCAAAATCAATCAAGACCATGCCTATTAGGTTAGGGTAACCTAGAATAGGTTCTAACTCAAGTGGTTGGCCTAATTGTCAGTTGGGTTGGTTAACTAGGTTCCTAAAGTCTGAAAATGTGCCTTTTGTGACTTTTGTGTTTAAGTAGCACAAGAAGACTTAATTGAGTGGCACACTAGTGACATGTGCATAGTGGGCATCGAGTAGGTCACAACCGTATATTGAGTCGAAAGAATTTAATCGAGGTCCGGTCTCTAATTGACGTCAGAAAGTTATCAGTATTATGGTAAGGGTTATTGATTAGCCCTTTTTACCTTAAAATCGTATCATAAAAATAAATCACAAGAGGGCATGTTTTAGTGGAATATACTATGTCTACATAAAGGTGGGGTCGTCTAGGCCTTGTATATGAAGTTTGTTGGAAGGTAACAGCTGGTGTCGTGCTACAAATATCAATGGTACGGCCGGGGACACCAAATGATGTAAATAAAAAGTGGGAGTTCATGGGACACTAATTATCATCCCAACGGTAATCAACTTATTCGAACAAATCGATAATTGTGAGACTCGTCTCACTGTATCAGTATTTATATACGGATACGTTTTTGAACCGTATTTCGTATTTCTTGGTTTTCGAATATTTAAAATTTTCCAAAGTATAGGTTAAACTTGACTTGGTTTAATTTGGTTCGGTTCAACTTGGTATTTGGCTTGGTTTGGTTTAGGTGGGTTTGAGATGAGAAGGTTTGTATAAAACCCAACTCCTCTCTCTCTCTCCTCCATTATTTTTATTCTCTTTATTTTTTTTCTCTTCATTCTCTCCTCCAATCTAAGGCAAGTACTTCTTGCCAAATGTTGGACAAATATTATTTTGTTTGTTCTAAACTATTCCTTACATGATTCTAAGCATCTTTAGAACTTGGCATTTTTTATTTTGGTGGATGAGTTTTTATAGATCTAAGTTTATAGCCTTTTCGGTTTTCTTGGGTTTTGATCTACCAAATTTTATTATTTTCCAGTTTTGGTTGTTCTATGTTGTAAAAAATTCGATTTTACCCAAAAAGACCTTTGAAAAGATAGATTTTGACTTGTTTTGAGAAAATTATGGTCAAAATAAGATTTCAGCATTTTTTAGTTCATTTGTCCTAATTCTGGCCGGGACGATGAGTAGTGCTGCATGAATAGAGCTGCATAGTGCATCTTGTCGCATAGTGCAGACTACCACATAGTACATCCTGCCGTATAGTACAGCCTGCCTCATAGTACAGCCTGCCGTATAATGCCGTATGGTGATGCAGCCTGCCGCATAGTGCAACAAGAGGCCGCATAGTGCCGCAGAAGGCTGCATAGTGCGCAGAAGGCTGCATAGTACCGCAGAAGGCTTTATAGTACCGTAGGAGGCCGCATAGTACCGTAGGAAGCCGCATAGTGCATAGAAGGCTGCATAGTATCGCAGAATGCCGCATAGTGTTTGTTTTGGCTGGTTTTGGCTATTTTATGTCCTATTTGGCTGATTTGTGGCCTGAATTTCTCCCAACACCCAACATAAAAGTTGTAGATCTTTTCTTTTGCTTCAAGAATATGTTACCAACTATTTTAAGCAAGTTTCTTTCATTTTTGATATGGAGCTTGTATTTATATTGCATATTTTCTATCTTGGCCTAAATTGCGTCGACCCTACTTATTAGCTTGATACTTCTTTAATAGATGAATTTCTTAACATGATTTGATAATATTGTACAGTTAGAGAATAATTGTACCCCCTTACAATCTTAACACACAAAATCAATTATTATTTTATGCCAATTAGTTGCGTATACTTATCTCCTCTCAAATGTCAGGATATGTCCTTCTCTTCGAATATTTCTTATGTGACATGATATGTGTTTTCATTCTTTTCCGGATTTATTGTACCTTATAATCTATGCCATGATTAGAATTTCTTTATAGTGACCCGATGTAGTGCACTCATGATTTATGCCTTTTTTTTGCTTTACATGATAGTGACCCGTTGTGGTGCACTCTTGAACATGTCTTTCTCTGTTTTACATGATAGTGACCCGTCGTGGTGCACTCTTGAACATGTCTTTACATGATAACATGATAGTGGCCCGTCGTGGTGCACTCTTAACAAGAAATCTTAAAATGATAACACTTGATAGTGGTCCGTTGTGGCGCACTCTTGATATGACAAGTAAACCTAACAAGACATGAACCATGAATGCTGTTGCGACGGCTTTATTGGCTTACAAGTAATGAATGATTTGGACACCGTGGGTGTTTCTCTTGAGTGTGTTTGTACAAGCTACTTGTTCTGTATTACATCATGTCTAGGACATGAATTCCTGATTTCCTACGGTCAGGGATTCATACTGAATCTGGCTAGGATTAATGACTAGCACATTTGATGCCGGTCTAGGACATGAATTAGTTCATGAAGAGACTTTTCCAGTTACCTGTTGCCCCTTTGATGCCGATCTTATATATAATATATACATAGGATTTGGAGCTATCTGTCATGATGAGCACATTTCCAGCCCGCCTTCGAGTGGGGTACCTCCTTAGGACACATGTATCTTACTACAGTGTATCTGCTATACTTATTTTTCTTTTTGCTGGGATCACTCAGGTAGTAGCAGGTGGATAACTGGACTTGGAAATCTCTTTACATCTTGTTAGTTACTAGGCTTGTGATAACCCTAGTTAGTTAAAGTATCAAGTCGTACTCATTGTTTGGCCGTGATTAATGGATGGAGTCAGTCCAGTCCAGTCTCGTTTTGTCTAGGCAGTATCCGTATGTTTATTTCAGTACACTATGGTTTATGCTTTACTTTTGTCAATGAATGATCGGAGGCTAAGTTCTGTTCTGGAGAAGGGTTACAACCCCGGTCCTTGTTTGGTTTAAGGGTTGTAACTTGACTTCCGAAATAGTTTCTAACTCATCCTATCATTGTCATTCTATTTTTATTTTAACATGCTCATATGTTCAATTATCTCACATGCTTACATGTTCAGTTATTCTTACATGTTTACATATTCAATTACCTCACAAGCTATACATGACTCCCTATGCCAGGTCACCATGCTCTTATGACCTGGCTATCCCATAAGTTCACATATTCAATTGCTTTTACATGTTCTCAAGCTTCTGTTTACTTAACTTGTCTACACATATATTATATCACATGTTAATAACTTTATGCTCAAGATGCCTACTTATTGTCTTTCTATGTTCGGGATAAGTGCATTGGTAGGGCACGAGTCTCGATCTGCTCTTACTCATTTGTATCTCTAATTGTTGATGTTAGTGATTGTTAATTTTATTTCATAGTTTGGTACTTGCTATTGGGGGTCTGACCCTACTGATTTTGTTTGGCCAGATCTAATAGAGGAGCCCAGAGGATCTTCCATACCATCTACTCGACGATGACCATCCGGAGCACCAGTGTACTCAAGTGGGTTTCTCATTTTACTCTCCACTGGTAATGTACATTATTCTTTTGTGGTATTTAGCCCCCGAGCACGTGTTTAGCTCATGTTTTGGTTCTTGACATTTAGCCTACGGGCCAAAACATGATGTGCGTATTCTAGACTATAGCTAGAGCTTATCATGTATGACTATTGCTCTTGCTAGTTCTCTATTTTGGTATGACTAGCTTCATGATCATCCAAGTATAAATGGTTTGGGACGCTTTACTATTGTATGTCTTATGATCATACTTCTTGTACTTTGTATAATTGTCTGTGATTGAGATAGCAAGGATTGTTTAACCTAGGATTGATTGTTGGCTTATAGAAGTAACCCCATGTCTTGACAGCTTATATGCAATTTTAGAGTACTGGTGTACTTTGGTATTGCGTAGCTGGCCATGTCCGTCCCCACTTGCTAGTATTCTGGTCTTGGGGCGCGACATAGGTTTTAGTGGTGGCCCATGCAAGGTCTGATTTATCAGATATGTGGGGGTTACTAATGTTTAGTTATCCCAGTCACAATTATCCTTTATTGATATCCTTCGTATTATTCTCTATCTCTGATCCTTTGACCTGATATTTGCCTTGATCGTTGATCTCTCATGTTCCCTCGATTTGATCTTTACTTCCTTTAACTTTCTGGGATACTGTTCATAATCCTGCCGATTACCTTGTTTGGGTTCTGCCGATGGTAGGTCAGCAATCTTCTGTCAGGCCAGTTGTGGAGGATCAGTCTCAGCATTCAAACGAAGAGTCGAGATATATCTTGGTTTCTTGCAGGCGACCTTTTATTCTATCCACGTATGGAGTACAATGGCCAGCTTGATTTATTCGGTGAGTGAAGGCAAATTTTTCGTCCCCAACTCTTCTGTCTTCGTAGTCGAGGCATATGACAACTTTATTGGTATCGACTACGAAGATATGTCCTGGGTAGAGTCCTGTCTTAGAATAAGTCATTGGTACTGACTTGCTTTGAGACTTGACCTTATCCATTTTGGAGTCAGCGTAGGCCAGCGAGGACGTTGGTCCCTACTCAACTGTCTCAGGAGACATATTTATTCATATGCCTCCAGCCCTTCTTGATTGTGATTTCTTATTGCTTACGCATTTCTTTACATTACAGTTGACTCTATTTACTTATATGCCATGCTACGTTTTATAGAGATGATTGTGTTTTCTTGTACTTTTGTTTTAGATATCTTACTCGACTGGCTTTAGAAAATTCTGAGGACGAAATTTTTCTAAGGATGGGAGAGTTGTAAGAATCGTCTCACTGTATCAGTATTTATGTACGGGTACATATTTTGAGCCATATTTCGTATTTCTTGGTTTTCGAATATTTTAAAATTTTCCAAAGTATAGGTTAAACTTGACTTGGTTAAATTTGGTTCGGTTCAACTTGGTATTGGGCTTGGTTTGGTTTAGGTGGGTTTGAGATGAGAAGGTTTGTATAAAACCCAACTCCTCTCTCTCTCCTCCATTATTTTCATTCTCTTCATCTTTTTCCTCTTCATTCTCTCCTCCAACCTAAGGCAAGTACATCTTGCCAAATGTTGGACAAATGTTATTTTGTTTTTTCTAAATTATTCCTTACATGATTCTAAGCATCTTTAGAATATGGCATTTTTTATTTTGGTGGATAAATTTTTGAAGATCTAAGTTTATAGCCTTTTCGGTTTTCTTGGGTTTTGATCTACCAAACTTCATTATTTTCAAGTTTTCATTGTTCTATGTTGTAGAGAATTCGATTTTACCCAAAATGGACCTTTGAAAAGTTAAATTTTGACTTATTTTGAGGAAGTTATGGTCAAAATAAGATTTGAGCATTTCTTAGTTCATCTGTCCTGATTCTGGCAGGGACGATGAATAGTGCCATATAGTGCAGCCTGCCGCATAGTACAGACATAGTGCAGCCTGCCGTATAGTGCCGTATGGTGATGCAGCCTGCCGCATAGTACAGCCTGCCGTATAGTGCTGCAGAAGGCTGCATTGTGCTACAGAAGGCTGCAAAGTGCCGCAGAAGGCTGCATAGTACTGCAGAAGGCTACATAGTGCCGCAGGAGGCCGCATAGTACCGCAGAAGGCCGTATAGTACCGTAGAAGGCTGCATAATGTCGCATGGTGCCTGTTTTGGCTATTTTAAGTCCTATTGGGCTGATTTGTGGCCCGAATTTCTTCCAACTCCCAACATGAAAGTTGTTGATCTTTTTCTTGGCTTCAAGAATATGTTACCAAGTATTTTATTCAAGTTTCTTTCATTCTTGATATGGATCTTATGATTGTATTGCATGTTTTATATCTTGGCCTAAATTACGACGACCCTACTTATTAGCTTGATACTTCTTTAATAGATGAATTTTTTAACATGATTTGATAATATTGTATAGTTAGAGAATAATTGTACCTCCTTACTTTCTTAACACTAGCAAAGAATTGATTATAATTTTATGCCAATTAGTTGCTTATACGTATCTCCTCTCACATGTCAGGATATGTGCTTCCCTTCGAATATTTCTTATGTGACATGATATGTGTTTTCATTCTTTTTCGGATTTATTGTACCATACAATATATGTCGTGATTAGAATTTCTTTATAGTGACACGTTGTGGTGCACTCATAATTTATGTCTTTTCATTGCTTTACATGATAGTGACCCGTTGTTGTGCACTCTTGAACATGTCTTTCTCTGCTTTACATGATAGTGACCCGTCATGGTGCACTCTTGAACATGTCTTTGCATGATAATATGATAGTGGCCTATCGTGGCGCACTCTTAACAAGCAACCTTAACATGATAATACTTGATAGTGGTCTGCTGTGGCGCACTCTTGATATGACAAGTAAACCTAACATGACATGAACCTTGAATGCTGTTGCGATGGCTTTATTGGCTTACAAGTTATGAATGATTTGGACACCGTGGGTGTTTCTCTTGAGTTTGTTTGTAGAAGCTACATGTTCTGTATTGCATCATGTCTAGGACATGAATTCCTGATTTCCTACAGTCAGGGATTCATACTAAATCTGGCAAGGATTAATGACTGGATTGATCAAGTAGTTCACGAAGAGACTTTCCCAGTTACCTGTTGTCCCTTTGATCCCAGCCTTATATATAATATATACATGGGATTTGGAGCTATCTGTCATGATGAGCACATTTCCAGCCCGCTGTCGAGTGGGGCACCTCCTTAGGACGCATGTATCTTACTGCAGTGTGTCTGCTATACTTGTTTTTCTTTTTGCTGGGGTCACTCAGGTAGCAGCAGGCTGGTAACTAGACTTGGAAATCTCTTTGCATCTTGTTAGTAACTAGTCTTGTGATAACCCTAGTTAGTTAAAGTATCAAGCCGTACTCATTGCTTGGCCGTGATTGATGGATGGAGTCAGTCCAGTCCAGTCTAGATTTTGTCTAGGCCGTGTCCGTATGTTTATTTTAGTGCACTATGGTTTATGCTTTACTTTTGTCAATGAATGATCGAAGGCTAAGTTCTGTTCTGGAGAAGGGTTACAACCCCGGTCCTTGTTTGCTTTAAGGGTTGTAACTTGACTTCCCAAAATAGTTCCTAAGTCATCCTATCATTGTAATTCTATTTTTATTCTAACATACTCACATGTTTAGTTATCTCACATGCTTACATGTTCCGTTATTCTTACATGTTCACATTTTCAATTACTTTACAAGCTATACATGACTCCCTATGTCGGGTCACCATGCTCTTATGACCCGGCTATCCCACAAGTTCACATATTCATTTGCTTTTACATGTTCTCAAGCTTATGTTTACTTAACATGTCTACACTTATATTATGTCACATATTTATTATTTTATGCTCCAAGATCCCTACTTATTGTCTTCTTATGTTCGGGATAAGTGCATTAGTAGCACACGAGTCTCGATCTGCTCATGTTCATTTATATCTCTATTTGTTGATGTTAGTGATTGCTGGTTTTAGTTCATAGTTTGGCTTCCTTTGTGGTACTTGCTATTGGGGGTCTGACCCCACTGGTTTTGTTTGGCCAGATCTGATAGAGGAGTCCAGAGGATCTTTCGTACCATCTACTCGATGGTGACCATCCGGAGCACCAGAGTACCCAAGTGGGGTTCTCATTTTATTCTTCCACTGGTTATATACATTATTCTTTTATGGCATTTAGCCCCCGAGCACGTGTTTAGCTCGTGTTTTGGTTCTTGACATTTAGCCTACGGGCCAAAACATGATGTGCGTATTCTAGACTATAGCTAGAGCTTATCATGTATGACTCTTGCTAGTTCTCTATTTTGGTATGACTAGCTTCCTGATTATTCATGTATAAATGGTTTGGGACGCTTTACTATTGTATGTCTGATGATCATACTTCTTGTACTTTGTATAATTGTCTGTGATTGAGATACCTAAGATTGTTTCACCTAGGATCGACTGTTGGCTTGTAGAAGTAACCCCCATGTCTTGACAGCTTATACGCAATTTCAGAGTACTGGTGTACTTTGGTATTGCATAGCTGGCCATGTCCGTCCCCACTTGCTAGTATTCTGGTCTTGGGGCGTGACAGTAATACTAGTATCTCCTATAATTTAGAAGGCTTACAATTTACTTAATCTAGAAGCTTGGTCATGGTTTTAGGATTAATGAGGTTAGAAAATTTCAAAGTTGTGATATCATACCTCGACTTCTGATAATAAAGAATAAGGCACGGTGTGATTGATAACGTGGGATGGTAGATATGAATCATATTCGAGGACCGTTCCTCAATTTCTAATAAATGGGAATTATTGCGTACCATGATTCACGAGTTGCTAAACAAAATGATCCACTCGTCCATAGTGTACGAGAGTTATCATTGGGGTAACGGAATCTAAAGCACGTCATGGAAAAGATCTCCAACGCCTAAGTCACAAATTTCTATTTATATAATGCCGGCCAGACTATGGTCATAAAGTTTCTAATGGTGTCGAATGTAGTACTCACGCATTACTGTTGATAACTAGTAAATCATACTATGACAGGGTATTATGCTATTTGATGAAGCTAGTGATTGTGATGCTCCAATGCTAAGTCAGGTCTTAATAACAAAATTTGCATAACTGGAATAATATCTGTTGGACTCAAATCTCGGGATAGATGTCTACCACAGTCATAGTAAATACTTGTCCTTGTTTATGTCTGTTCCTCTCATGTCTAGCTGCGGACTTGGTAGAGTAAGGGTCGGGTTAAGACTTAAGGGTTGCTGGTTCAAGCAAGAATCAAGAATAATAATTAGAGACACACAGTAATTGGTTCTTGGAGAATAGATTGTCTCTTAGATGGGTGTTTTGATCCAAGGTAAGATCTTAATCATTCTCAGGTTCCAATCACTAGAAGGTCATGATATTAGTTTTAGGGTCGAAGGGAGGACAAGTAACTCAAGGCAAGGTTGTAGTCACTTGGCTAGCCGATGGTAGCAACACCTGTGTATACTACCATCATGGCTACGGGGATACGCTGTATCTATCTACAAAATACGAGCGCTCGTCATTCCAAATCAGTGAAAGACTAAAACGATAAAGAGTTGAAGAAAGATGTCGTTGAATACAATTACGTGATTCAAAGGCGAATGTGTAATTCAAGTGGAATTGTCAACGCAATCGCGAATGAGATCCTAAATACCTCTATATCTCAATCCACGTGGGATAATCATATGAAGAGTGAACCAAGTGTAATATGATTGATCAAACCATAATACATTGATTCTAATTAGACCGTATGCTTGTGGGCGTCCCCAGTATACATATGTCCTGAACAAGCTCGATAAAGAATAAGCTTGCAAAACTAGGCTATAAATAGCGTCATCATTTATGGTAGTATAAAGTATAAGTACGGAAGATAATGTTGAAAGCAGTAATAAATAGCTCAAGTTTTATAAGGATCTAAGTCTTGTCCGATGTTCCTGCTAATACAGTCGTCCTACTGTCTCTTGTATCATGTCATAGTTGACCAAAGGAGTATGGGCTACTAAGACTCTATATTCTAAGTTAACCTATCTTCCTATACTATCATATATTTATTGTCACCCAGTTACACTTCATTAATAGGTTACAAGGACAAGAGGTGGTAGGTCGTAAGGCATACTATTCAACTTATAAGAGTCAACTACTAGGGTGATTGATCAATATAACACGTATAACTAGTATGATTCAACTTCCTAACCTCTATATGAAGCACGAAAGGAAAAGATATGTTTCACGATGGGAAAGAAGTCAAGTAGAAGAAATCAAGGTAGTGAACCGATAGTTCGAAATTGGATATCAAAGGAGGAGATTCAAACTTGTGGATGAGATTCATATATGCTAATCCTATATGCAGGCTCACATCGACACAATAACGTAACCGAAGTGACAAACTGACCTGCATGGGCCACCACAAAAACATGTAATATTCCAGTCCCAAAATACTTAGGTCTAAGTACGTAGACATGCCAGCTGCATACATACGAAGTATACTCCAATATATGGATACCTCGTATGTATACATAAGCTGTAAAATGTAGTAAACCAAGAGTAAACTAATCTCATCCACAAAATAAAAGAATAAAAGATAATATATAATCAACTTTGAAATATTTTAGTACAATATGTTGGGCGGGGATAAATCTACTACCAACAAGTAAGGTAAGAAATGCATGAAAAATGAAATGAGTTTGGCGAGCGAAGCAAAGACGATCCAAGTGCAATCATCCTCGAAGAAATAGAGATGATCACGACTTGAGCTAGAACATCTGCTAAAGACAAGAGCACACACCTGGAGAGATAACTAGGTCCTCAGAGGGACGTAACAAGATACATAATATCATGCCATATAAACTGAATATAAAATATGTCATAAAGTCACGAACTAAGGTAAAGTGTCCCAACCATAACACGGTCCAATATCCCATTATCAAAACAGTAGACTACCCCTATAACCAAACAAGGACAAGAGGTAGTGCACTATTCCGCGATGTGACATTGTCCCATGCCATGACTAGAACGAAGTGTGACATGACATTAACTATGGTCACATAACCATTCTAGTATGCAATTTAGAAGACATCTCAATGTATGGGAAGTGTAGCACCCAGTTTTTCAAATAAGGGTAATTTCAAAATTTCGTGTTTATAATTATTTTAATAATGATATTTAATTCATGATATGATTTTTGGTGATTTTAAATCATTTTAAAATTATTTAAATCAATGACTTGTGGTTTTGACGTTTTGCTAGTGAAACCCTAGAGACTGTTTGACCTAGAGCCTAACCATATGATTATGATATTTTAATGTCATTTCTGGCCTAAGAATATTTTGCATTTGACCTCTTTGAATTATTTTGATATTATTTTATTATTTATGATATTGTTTTGGGATTATTTGAGTCGGGTTCGAATTTCATCTCAATCCGCTTGTAACGGGGACCGGGGTAACTTAGACTCTAGTTGGGCCCATGCTTTAGTTAGCCATGGCCTACATTTTAATAAGTCATGTTAGAAAGATTAGTCATAATCCTAATTATTAGGTTAACCATTTAGAGTTTTTATTTTGACCCTTTTACCCCAAAACCCTAACCAAAATTATTTTAAACACTTGTAACTAAGGGAGGGGCAAACTTGTGATATTCAATGAAGAGGGGATATAAACATTGTGGCCGGCCCTAATAGGACTCCTGTCTCATTTCCTTTCTTTAAGAAGTCTTCTTCTCCAAGTGCTCTCAAGCACTCCCAAGGAAGAAGCCTTTCTCCTTGGATTTTCTCTCATTTAGGTAATATTTTCTTCTCTTTTATTTCTCCATTTTGCATTTAGGAAAGTTTTAACCATAGGAATGACCTCCATTGTTGTGTCCCTATTTTGTGTCCTCTTGTGTCCATTATGTGTCCTTTAGGGATTTCTATTGTATTATTGTTGTGTCTTGTGTTCATGGGAAAAACCCCTAAACTTGGACACACTTTATATTTAAAATATTGATTAAATGAATTAATTCATATTAAATCTCAGATTTGAATATGTAGAGATGTGTTCTTGAGTACTTTACATTTCATTCATGTATCTCTTATAGATGTGTTCATGTTACATATATAGATTTGTGTATGTATATATATATATATATATATATATATATATATATATATATATATATATATATATATATATATATATATTGTAATGAGAGTGTATCTATATTTATATATGTAATAAATTGTTCATGATGATTATATAATCAAGTTTGTGAGTGTGGTTCCTCATATTATTATTGTCATTATTGTTGTGGATAATTTGGATATATATTGTGTATTTTTTTGGCTCAAACTATCTAAATCCGTCATGATTTTTATCCACGTTTTTAATTTCAGCCCTAACTTAGAAATGTCATAACTTGTAGCTCAAAGCTCGGTTTAATCTCCTATTTTTTTAAAAGAAGTGTATTGAAGTTAGCTTTCCAAAAACATGTATTAATAGGCCTATTTCTTTCTGTAACTTTCTGGAGAATTATTTGAGTGTCAGCTGTACGAAAGACAAACGCGTTCTCGGTGTTTTCGCGATTCCGGGAGTTTCCGAAAACGAAAACGCGATCCGTTTGAAATTTCGGAAAGCTAACACATAGATCTATAATATACTTTAATCCTAGATTTTATTTCATGCTGAGATGGTACAGTATTGATTATTAGTAGGAGTTACTATTCGGCATATGTATTTTGTGCACCCTTGTGTGTAATATAATGTTCTATTTGATTTTAACCCATGTTAATGTATATACATTATGTAATTAAATAGAGAATGCAAGCATGAGTAAATGGTTAAATAAATGATGTATGAGGTGTAAGTATCCTATCTAATGTAAGCATGTATAAGTATGGCTTGTAATGAATATGTAGGTTCCATAGTATGTAATGTATGGTGCATATAGTAGTGCAAGAGAATAAATGAATGATGAATGAATGCAAGCATGAATGTAATGTAATAATAGACGTAATTTATGCAATATACAAGTTAATAAGATGTAATGTTCTATGTTAACACAAATCCTATATTACCTCATGTACCCCCTTACACTATGTTGACACTATCACACTTGACACTTTGTTCACTTGCGCTTTGACACTCTTTGATATGTATATACTATGTATGCCCATTTAACCCTCACTTGCCCCTTTGCCATGTTCGCATACACACACATAGCCTCTTAAATAAGTATTTATGAATATAGTTAACTTAGCTATGTATGTATATTATATATATGTTAGCATATTGTGTTTTAATATATAAGTTTATATAACCATTTGAAATGCCATAATTATAGACCTAATGTTGAATACCAATATATGCATGTGTATATATGTGTAGACATATATAGCTTAAAATAATAGATTACCTAGTGTATATCCAATGTGAATTCTTGCCTATTTGAGTATTGAATAATTGCATGCTATATAGAGTTGGGTGTATGTTGGCTTGTATAGCCTTGTATTGATGTGTGCTTGCTAGGATAGTCTTGGTTAGGCCTAGTAAGACTTGTTGGGTTAGGACATGACCTAGTTTGACCTAGTTTGACTACTGCAGTTGACCAGAGTTGACCAAGGGTTGACTTTGGCCTAGTTTGACCTAGATTCATGTAGAATGCATTGTAGTACTTTATATTACCCTTCTGGATATGTTGTGACTTGTGCTGTTCTAATTAGGAGCCAGACACCTCTCCTCGGACAGTATCTTTACCTTGGACATTCAGATATCAGGCGAGTACATTCTCTGATCTTTTTATACTTACCTGGATTATTTTCTTGCTCTAGATTACTCTACTTGATGCTGACACGTATCTTCACGGATTAGTACTATATGGATCCTTTCCTGAGATATTGTCCCTCTATGGGTGCATCGGGTATTTCATGTTCATGTACTTTATCATGTGCATCAGGTACTCCTTGTACTCGTACTAGTTCATGTTTTTACATGTTCTCATGTGCTTCATGTGTTTCATGTGCTTTCATGTGCTTATCATATGCCGCATGTAGTACTCATTACATGAGTTCATGTATCTTAGCTGTATTCATGTGCTTATAACATAACTTGAACGGATCCTTGTGTATTGATTGGGGCGTGGTGAGTAGAATTGGTTATGTGATCACTATCCCAAGTAGCTGTATTCATGTGCCTCCTTATTTGTATTCATGTGCCCCCAAGCCGTTTACATAACCATTGTGCTCAAAATTACGTAGCCACTTACAGTCTCTACTATCATGTATTTACTTTCAGTTACAAAATATCTCATGTTTACTCGTACTTCCTATTCAGCACTTCCTGTATTTTACTCTATTGCATGATTTATACTCCTAACCTGCTATAAACTGTTTTAGAGATATGTGCTCCTTCCCGTCCTGACTGGACCTATTGATAAATTTTACAGATAGCTTGGAGGTTGCCTGCTAGCCTAGAGGAGACACATTAGAGGTTGTTTAGGTAGTTATTTTAATTGTCTGGAGTTGTATTTACTTTATGGATTACTGTATCTAAGTTTGGAGATTTGAGATGTATTTCTAGATTTGTGTATCTTAGACACTTAGATTTCTCTCTGTTGTATCTCTTTTGGATTTCATGTTTTATCTATCCTTATCATGCTCTACCGTAGATGTGATTGAGTCTGTATCTGCTATGTCACCCCCATTCGGGGAGTATAAACTGTTTAGCCTTATACTGTTAGATGCATGAGACCTAGGGCAGCGTTCTACCGCCGACACTGCGACGTAGGCTGGACGTACCCACTTCTCGTGCCCTTATTCTAGGGTGCGGGTCGTGACACATTTTTAGTGGTTGCCCATGCAGGTCGAGATTCGCATTAGTGCGATTTCGTAGTAGCGCAACGACTTAGTTGTACTACTACGAGCCTGCTATAGGATATATAAATTAAGATGTTAGGATGAGAGGATACTCAATCACTGTTAGGATTCCTTGAGAGATTCCTGGGATGACCCTTGAGAATCTCATTTTGAATTCCGATTTAAACTCCTTTTTCTTGTTTTGATTCACCTTTTTCCTTGATTTAAATTTGATTTTATGGATTCATTGTAGAACTTTGAATCCTGGTATTAGTTGATGATCTTGATAAAATTTTATAGTTGTTGATTTAATTTTGTATTTAGATTAATATTTTTAAATCCAAGGTACTCAATCACACTTAGGATTCTTTGATAGATTTCTGGGACGACCCCTGAGAAACTCATTTTAAACTTCAATTGGAATTCCTTTTCCTCTTGTTTGGATTCACCCTCATTCCTTGCTATTGAATTTAAGCTTGATGGGTTCCTCTCGTTTGAACCGATGAGAAGGAACATATCTTCATTATTCTTTCTCGCCATTATTCCCTTGCATTCTTATTTACCTCTTATCTTAAACTCTGTCTCATTACATTAATTGCCCATATCTTGTCGTCCCTACCAGATGTACTTCGAAACCCTTGAATCTTCGTATCTTTTGCATGGGAAAGGCTAAGGAAGTGACGTAAATTATGTAGCTCAGAGAAGACGTAATTGGTTATTTCATGATGATCTAAAGGAAATCAAATGTGGAGTGTTCCATATGGAAACTTGAGATAGAAATGTGGTAAAGGTCTCGAATAGAATAAAGAGATGTATACTGTCAATCTGGAAACAATTACATTTAGAGAAATTTTGGGATTATGAGATAGTTTATAGGTGTATTCAAAACTAATGAGAATATCATAGGTCAACCTAGTTTTGAGAACTTAGAAAATCTTGGTTATTGATTCTGGGGAAAACTTTTACTCTGAGGCTATGTAGAAGGTTAGTAATGGAAAAGAGAAGTTAATTGTGTTTAATAAGGATATTAAACAAGATGTTGCGAGGAAATGACTAGGGATAGAGAGAACAAAGTTATGGAAGTTTAGAGATTGTTGTGAAATATTTTTAGGAGAATAATATTCAAGGGTGTATGTCGAAGAAAATACGGAAGTTGATTTTATGATGGAAGATAAGTTTTGTAAGGCCTAGAGATTTAAATTAAATAATACGAGGAGAACAATTTGAACAAGTTCAAGGAATTCGTAAACAGGATTTAGAGGTTTTGGGTCAAATTTAAGACAAGGTGAAAGAACTTGGAAATTTAAATAAATGGTTAATGTTGATTCCTAAATGTGAGGGCTGTGCTTCAAGAGTGATGTTTGGAAATTGGGAATTGCCTACGGTAGTCATGGTAAGGGTTTAAGTAAAGGTTAAGTTTTCATATGGAGACTGGTGAGGTAAAGATATGATTGGCAAGTTATGACCAGATGAACTTAAGAGTATCAGAAGAAGATGACTAACTCGATCTTCATTATTTTTGTGCATTAATTACCACCTCTTGAACTCCCACTTTCTAATTGAGATCCTTGACGCTCCTTATCGTGACTTTGATATTCGGAATGTAATACTAGCTGTTACCCTCCAACAAATCTTATATGCAAGACCTAGACGAGCTCACCTTCGTGTAGGTATATCATGTCCAACTAAAACCCGTCTTCTTGTACTCTATTTTCTTGATATGATTTTCTGGTCAACTGGCTAAACTATAACCTCTACCATTATACTAAATTTCTTCTTATTTCAATTAGAAATCCAGCCTTTGACTCAATTCTTTCGACCCGACATGTGATGGTGTTCTGCTTATTTCCTTAGATGCTTAACCTTGTACCTTATCTGATTACTTGACCGTTGGTTAAGAAACTTGGACTATGTAATTTCTTTCATCATTACCACCCTTATATCTTGTGCTGCTAAATTAGCCTTAGTTTTGCAAGCTTATCTATTTTCGAGCTTGGTCACGACATATTTTATTGGGTGGCCACCCACTAACATATTGTCTAATCAGAACCGGTACATGATGGTCTGATCAACCTATTGCACTTTGGTTCGCTTTTTCATGTATCAATCTACGAGAATGGAGACATAGTTAAACTTGACCCTAGTGTCTCATTCGCGACAGCCTTGACAATTCTCCTTGAAATCTTTTCATCGCCTATGAACCTCGTATTCGTACTTAGTCGAATTAAATTTAATCATGACCTGAACCTCCACCATTGGATGCTCGTGCTCATACTTTGATTTCATTGATTTTCCTTCTTGTCCAAATCTCGTTTTATCCCGAAATTGATCAACTTAGATCGTGTCAAGACAAAAATCTATTTGTGATTTGTTGTGCCTAAATTTACAATTTTTGCCATTTTATGGAATAGTAACCTTTTAATAATTTCTTAGTTGCTTGTTAATGACCAATTTTTATATAGGATGGTAGACAGCCCTACAACCTTGATGATTGTTGTTCCCTTACCTTCCCAATTAGGATACCCTAGATTGTTTGTGTGTTGATACCATAGTACTGTTTTGACCTAGAATGATTAGTGTACCTAGGTGAGACTTCCAACTGCTACGGTATGCCCTGACCTTGCATACTATTCCTTCAAATTGCATGATTTTGATAAAAAAAAATTTCAGACCTTGATTGTTGGGAAATAGGGACGTCACCCCATTAGTATCAGTTGTAGATATATATAGGTTAGTCCTTGATGTGGAGATGTGTGTCTATAAACATGTAGCTTATGAGATTTATGAGAGATTATAGTATCAGCCTTGATAGGATGTACTAGTCTTTTGGTGAGTATAAATGTGTTATGAGAGATAGGGGCCTATATGTCTTAGTAATGCATCGTTCCTATGGTAATAGAATGTATTAATAGATGGTTAATAGGAAGATAATAGTTTGAGCATACCTATAGCCTATGATCAGTTCCTTTTCATCCTTAGTTAAGACCACTTTAAAATAGGTCCAGTCCCTTGGATATAGGTTCCAGTCCATATTTTATTGAAGTTCCATTACTGCCGTACAGCAGAGCAGTGTTGAAGGTATTCCAAGATTGACACTATTTAGATGTCCGTTTATTATTCCAGTGTTAGGAAGTGTTACCTTAGATATTGGGTAGGTTAGAGGCTCTAGAAGGAGTACTATCGATCTTAAATTTTGAGGAGGAAATTTTTCTAAGGTGGGTAGAGTTGTAGCACCCAGTTTTCCAAATGAGGGTAATTTCGAAATTTCGTGTTTATAATTATTTTAATAATGATATTTAATTCATGATATGATTTTTGGTGATTTTAAATCATTTTAAAATTATTTAAATCAATGACTTGTGGTTTTGACGTTTTGCTAGTGAAACCCTAGAGACTGTTTGACCTAGAGCCTAACCATATGATTATGATATTTTAATGTCATTTTTGGCCTAAGGATATTTTACATTTGACCTCTTTGAATTATTTTGATATTATTTTATTATTTATGATATTGTTTTGGGATTATTTGAGTCGGGTTCGAATTTCATCTCAATCAGACTTGTAACGGGGACCCGGGGTAACTTAGACTCTAGTTGGACCCATGCATTAGTTAGCCATGGCCCACATTTTAATTAGTCTTGTTAGAAAGATTAGTCATGATCCTAATTATTAGGTTAACCATTTAGAGTTTTTATTTTGACCCTTTTACCCCAAAACCCTAACCAAAATTATTTTAAACACTTGTAACTAAGGGAGGGACAAACTTGTAATATTCAATGAAGAGGGGATATAACCATTATGGCCAGCCCTAATAGGACTCCCATCTCATTTCCTTTCTTTGAGAAGTCTTCTTCCCCAAGTGCTCTCAAGCTCTCCCAAGGAAGAAGCCTTTCTCCTTGGATTTTCTCTCCTTTAGGTAATATTTCCTTCTCTTTTATTTCTCCATTTTGCATTTAAGAAAGTTTTAACCATAGGAATGACCCCCATTGTTGTGTTTCTATTTTGTGTCCTCTTGTGTCCATTATGTGTCCTTTAGGGACTTCTATTGTATTATTGTTGTGTCTTATGTTCATGGGGAAAACCCCCAAACTTGGACACACTTTATATTTAAAATATTGATTAAATGAATTAATTCATATTAAATCTCATATTTGAATATGTAGAGATGTGTTCTTGAGTACTTTACATTTGATTCATGTATCTCTTATAGATGCGTTCATGTTACATATATAGATTTGTGTATGTATATATATATATATATATATATATATATATATTGTAATGAGAGTGTATCTATATTTATATATGTAATAAATGGTTCATGATGATTATATAATCAAGTTTTTGAGTGTGGTTCCTCATATTATTATTGTCATTATTGTTGTGGATAATTAGGATATATATTGTGTATTCTTTTGGCTCAAACTATCTAAATCCGTCATAATTTTTATCCACGTTTTTAATTTCAGCCCTAACTTTGAAATGTCATAACTTCTAGCTCAAAGCTCTGTTTAATCTCCCATTTTTTTTTTTAAAATAAGCGTATGGAAGTTAGCTTTCCAAAAACATGTATTAATAGGCCTAATTCTTTATGTAACTTTCTGGAGAATTATTTGAGTGTCAGCTGTACGAAAGACAAACGCGTTCTCGGTGTTTTCGCGATTCCGGGAGTTTCCGGAAACGAAAACGCGATCCGTTTGAAGTTTCGGAAAGCTAACACATAGATCTATAACATACTTTAATCCTAGATTTTAATTCATGCTGAGATGATACAGTATTGATTATTAGTAGGAGTTACTATTCGGCATATGCATTTTGTGCACCCTTGTATGTAATATAATGTTCTATTTGATTTTAACCCATGTTAATGTATATACATTATGTAATTAAATAGAGAATGCAAGCATGAGTAAATGGTTAAATAAATGATGTGTGAGGTGTAAGTATCCTATCTAATGTAAGCATGTATAAGTATGGCTTGTAATGAATATGTAGGTTCCATAGTATGTAATGTATGGTGCATATAGTAGTACAAGAGAATAAATGAATGATGAATGAATGCAAGCATGAATGTAATGTAATAATAGATGTAATTTATGCAATATATAAGTTAATGAGACGTAATGTTCTATGTTAACACAAATCCTATATTACCTCATGTACCTCCTTACACTATGTTGACACTATCACACTTGACACTTTGTTCACTTACACTTTGATACTCTTTGATATGTATACACTATGTATGTCCATTTAACCCTCACTTGCCCCTTTTCCATGTTCATATACACACACATAGCCTCTTAAATAAGTATTTATGAATATAGTTAACTTAGCTATGTATGTATATTATATATATGTTAGCATATTGTGTTGAAATATATAAGTTTATATAACCATTTGAAATGCCATGATTATAGACCTAATATTGAATACCAATATATGCATGTGTATATATGTGTAGACATTTAGAGCTTAAAGTTATAGATTACCTAGTGTATATCCAATGTGAATTCTTGCCTATTTGAGTATTGAATAATTGCATGCTATATAGAGTTGGGTGTATGTTGGCTTGTATAGCCTTGTATTGATGTGTGCTTGCTAGGATAGTCTTGGTTAGGCCTAGTAAGACTTGTTGGGTTAGGACATGACCTTGTTTGACCTAGTTTGACTACTGCAGTTGACCAGAGTTGACCAAGGGTTGACTTTGGCCTAGTTTGACCTAGATTCATGTAGAATGCATTGTAGTACTTTATATTACCCTTCTGGACATGTTGTGACTTGTGCTATTCTAATTAGGAGCCAGACACCTCTCCTCGGACAGTATCTTTACCTTGGACATTCAGATATCAGGCGAATACATTCTCTGATCTTTTCATACTTACCTGGATTATTTTCTTGCTCTAGATTACTCTACTTGATGCTGACACGTATCTTCACGGATTAGTACTATATGGATTCTTTCCTGAGATGTTATCCCTCTACGGTTGCTTCGGGTATTTCATGTTCATGTACTTTATCATATGCATCAGGTACTCCTTGTACTCGTACTAGTTCATGTTTTTACATGTTCTCATGTGCTTTATGTGTTTCATATGCTTTCATGTGCTTTCATGTGCTTATCATGTGCCTCATGTACTACTCATTACATGAGTTCATGTATCTTAGCTGTATTCATGTGCTTATAACATAACTTGAACGGATCCTTGTGTATTGATTGGGGCGGGGTGAGTAGAATTGGTTATGTGATCACTATCCCCAGTAGCTGTATTCATGTGCCTCCTTATTTGTATTCATGTGCCCCCAAGCCGTTTACATAACCATTGTGCTCTAAATCACGTAGCTACTTACAGTCTCTACTATCATGTATTTACTTTCAGTTACAAAATATCTCATGTTTACTCGTACTTCCTATTCAGCACTTCCTGTATTTTACTCTATTGCATGATTTATACTCCTAACCTGCTATGAACTGTTTTAGAGATATGTGCTCGTTCCCGTCCTGACTGGACCTATTGATAAATTTTACAGATAGCTTGGAGGTTGCCTGCTAGCCTAGAGGAGACACATTAGAGGTTGTTTAGGTAATTATTTTAATTGTCTGGAGTTGTATTTACTTTATGGATTACTGTATCTGAGTTTGGAGATTTGAGATGTATTTCTGGATTTGTGTATCTTAGACACTTAGATTTCTCTCTGTTGTACCTCTTTTGGATTTTATGTTTTATCTATCCTTATCATGCTCTACCTTAGATGTGATTGAGTCTGTATCTGCTATGTAACCCCCATTCGGGGAGTATAAACTGTTTAGCCTTATACTGTTAGATGCATGAGACCTAGGACAACGTTCTACCGCCGACACTGCGGCGTAGGCTGGACGTACCCACTTCTCGTGCCCTTATTCTAGGGTGCGGGTCATGACAGGAAGGTAAAGGCTGACTCCTCCAGGAAAAGGTAACAACTCACAACATGCACACGTCAAGTACTAATACTATCAGCCGGCATAACTCGAAGCTAGCGGCCTACGTGACACATCAGTCCACAAAGTTCGAGGCTAATGACCTCGACACGACTACCATAGTACGCAGTTACTACGGCTTTTGGTTTTGGATAGCGCATACATCAAACTGTGTTCACTCTCCCAAGGGTCACTAACAAAAGGTAGCCCGCTAAGACTAGGTCAACATGCATATTAAAACACAAGCAAGAAAAACAATTGAAAGTAAAATGAAGTAACTATGAACAGCAAGTCATGGATCCAACTGAAAATAAACAAGAAATAAATATACAATAAATAAAAAAAGATGCAACTAATTATAAACAGTAAATAAGGCAAGGTATCTTGCCTGAGGTTGTGTGCAAAAGGACGACGCCCAATAACTCGAACTGTCAGAATAGTGAAGCGATGAAAGCCAAATACCGCATACGTCCTCGGATGCTGAAATAAACACCATGAACGTGTTCGGAATAATATATATCTAGGAAACGGCTGTCCAAAAGTCCAATTCTAGAACCGGGGCAAAATCATAATTTTGGGTCAAAAACGATATCCGTCATTGGACCCGTTTTGTACCAAAATATGTGCCAGAACCTACGATCTCTTAAGTTGTCTAACTACATGTCTACGGGTCCGGTTTGAGGAGACGAACTGAACTGTATGTCCAAAGTTGGATTCTGGTGAGCCGTACACAAAATCGTCCGTTGGAGCGGGTCGCAGACCCGCTAAATAGGCGTTCCAATCGACCTTATCAGAAACGGACCAAACTTGGCATACAAGACCAGAAAAATGATACGGTTATGCTAGCATAAGTTTCGTCTCGATTTGACGAACGTGCACAAAGTAATTAAAGAATTTGCAAAAAGGCCGATATGGTGAATTTTGACGGACACGCATCAAATTCGTCACGCACACGCGACCAATTTGGATTCCGTCAAAGTCCACACGTCCGCGAAGTCGATACACACCTTTCAATGCATTCGGTTCACGACCACGTCGCCCGATTTGTCGAGGCGCACGCCGTATCGGAAAAGTTTTTGAGATTTGAAAGTTTGAAACTAATTTTTTTTCCTTGACTTGGGACTGGAATTAAACTGCAATTAAAGGGCAAGAATTAAATCTAAAAACTAGGTTTTATTCATGGTTAGTTCATCTTAAATTCTGTACAGATACAATTTTGAGTTCGTCGGTCCATTGTTTGGAATTTGGCTTCCAAACAGGGTGGTTGGACTGCCTCCTATGCTGTTGATGGACAAATTTTTTGTCGATTTCATATCAGTTTCCTGGATAGTGTAAGGATGTAGAAATTAATCAATTTATTGGTTCATACAGAGGGTTAGGTTGTCTATGCATCGAAACTCGTAGTTCGAGATTCGGTCGAGCGAGGAGGGAGATTTTGATGGTCGAAGTGTGTACCTGGCTGTGTATACTGCTGCTGCGGGTTCAGGCAGCGACCGACGATAGGCTGCTGTCTGGCTCTGCCCGTGGCCGTTCCACAGTGGCGCGCTGCCTTGCAGGGGCGGGGACGGTTCGCCCATGGTGGGGAAGTCGATTAGAGTTTAGGGTTTGAGGGATCTCTCTCAAGATCCCTCTCGGTATATAAGGTCGGTTGCACGAATAGTTTGATTTCAAAGGGTCGAGCTCTGCCACCCTTTAAGTCGGGCTGGGAGTCTTGCTCTCGGTTTTGGGCTTTCATGGGAAATTTTGTTTTGTTTTGTTTTGTTTTTTTTTTTTTTGAAAATATTTTGCATCAACCAATATAGAATATCATTAGTATTTTGTTTTTCTTTCTTTCTAAAACATAAATAACTCCATTTATATATGTAAAATATGTAATAAAATATCTAATACAAATATCCAATATCTATTTATATATGAACTTCTTATATCTAATATACACCTATCTATATATCCTAGCATTCAAGAAAATATTAAAATAATTTTAAAAAAGATTATAACTATAAATTATACACAAAATTTATGTATTTCTCATATAGTAATTATTTACTTATTGAGCATAAAATTTTCCAGAATAATCCATAAAACTAATAATATATATAACTAAATATTTCATAAATACTTGTTAAAAAGAAATTCAACATATTACATGGTATGTACAAATGCATTTAGTATAACATTTCTATTATTATTATCATACAATAAAGCAAGACAACAAAATTTACATTTACCAATTGTTTAAACAGTAAATAAATAATTATAAAGAAATAGATAGTAAAAAAATGAATATTTAAAATAATAAAATAAAAATTCTATAAAATTTGGGATTTTACATATCACCTTACTCGAACCACCCTACTAGAAACATTTATTGGGATCACACTCGACTCATGTTGCACTAGACTCACATTGGGATCACACTTGTCTATATTATACATTCTGGACTTATATCACCTCTATTCTAGTTCAGCTAGATTTTATTTACAGTCTTCATTGCCATGATCTTCTGATTCCTTGTACTTTAACTATTGCTCTACATCATTACCTATCTAAACTTCCATGCTTCATCAATATAATTGTCTATAACTGTTTTATAGTCTTTGCCATTTACTTGGGATTTCTAGATGAGTTGTGCTCGTTCCAATCCTGATTGGATACGTTAAAAATATTACAAATGTTTGCCCCGAGAATACTTGCCCTACTTACTATGGACCAGGAGATGGCTTAGCTACTTTGGGGCCGACTCTCAGAAGTGATCGGGAGACTAGCTAGTAGACATGTTTAGATTTCATATTTAGAACTTGAATGTAATAAGTTGATATTGACTTGTATTTGAGTTTGTTGAGATATTACTATTTAGTAGTTTATATTTTGTTTTTGTTTAGTCTTTTAGTTATAGACTTCTGTGTTGTCTTATTGTGCTTAGACTGTGATTGAGTTATACTATATCATTACTTGTCCTCCATTCGGAGATGAGACCCATGACAAGTATATTATATATTTGTGTAAGTTGTTAGATAGTGACCTAGTACAGCATTCTACCGCCGATTTTGTGGCATGGACTGGGCGCTGTTATGCACTTGTACCCTTACACCGACTGTGGGTCGTGACTTAGGGAATAATAAGGAAGGACCAAGATAGATTAAGGATAAAGCACCTTATTAGGTTAATATTCAGGAAGATTCGAATGCACGAGTAGAGATCAAGAGCGAATACTGATTGAGACATTTATTTAGTAAAACCCTCACACATCTTGATTTATAAGACCTGCATGGGCCACCACTTAAACCATGTCACGCTCCAGAACCAGAATACTGGAGAGCGGAGGACAGACACAACCAGCTATGTACATTTAAGTGCAACCCACCTCACAATACGGTTACGGCAAATAATTGTACAAGATGTCAGATCATCGGACATACAAAGTAAGGTGTCACAAACATTACATATTCAGATGATCATGAAGCTAGTCATACAAAATATGAAGACTAGCAAGAATTTAAGTCATACATGATCAACCCTAAGATTTTTCAATCATGTTACAGCCCTTAGGCAGACAGAAATAAGTTTCAACACGAGCTAACACTTGCTCTGCAGCTAAATGCCTCAAAAAAATAATTTACAATAGAGTGGGAGGGCAAAATAAGAAAACCCACTCGTTGTCAGGATTACATCTGGTGTTTACCATCTTGCTAGAAGAGAGGTAGATCTTCGGTGCTACTTCAAAATCTGGCCATACAAAATCAGCTGGGTCAGAACCCAGAAGTGCAAGTGCCACAAGGGAAGCTTCACTTAAGAACTAAAACCAGCATATTAGCACATGAAGATATAAATAATAACAAGAAGAGAGAATTAGAAATAGGGCAACAAATGACAAGATGACTAAGAAACTATTCCGAAAGCCAAGTTACAACCCGTAAACCAAACAAGGACCGGGTTGTAACCCTTCACCTGAACAGAATTTAGTCTCTAATCATTTATCGCGAAGAGTATAACATGAATAATAATGTACTGAAGCAACCAAGTACTGGTTCTAGACGAAGCTAGACTTGACTAGACTCCATCAAACAATCACGGCTAAGCAATGAGTACAGCTTGATATTTTAACTAAATAAGGTTATCACAGGCCTAGTTACTAATAAGATGCAATGATATGTTCCAGCAGCCACAAGCCCTGCAGACTTATCCATGTTATCCTGATGCAAGTTGAGAGAGTTGTATTAGATGACTTGGGGGTGTAACACACGACAGTGTGCTAAAAGTGCGTCCTACTCGTCGGCAGGCTACAAGTCCAATTAAAGTGTCCAGATAATAGGATTGTCTGTAGCTGTAAAATCTTTTTATGAGCTACTTGATCAATCTAGTCATTACCCTAGTCAGATTCAGTATGAATCCCTGAACACGGTAATCATGAATCCATGAACTAGCCATGATGGAAGACGAGACATATAGCTTGTACAGGCACAACCTTTCACGGTGTCAAGACAAGAGTTACTTAACAAGTCAGGGTAGCTGTCGCAACATCGTTCAAGATTTTCATGTCATTCTAGGTTACTTGTTACTTGTCAAGATTACTTGTCTGGAGGGCGCCTTGACGGGCCACTATCAAGCTTATACATGTCATATCAAGTTTACTTGTTACTTGTCAAGAGTGCGCCACGACGGGCCACTATCAAGATTATCGAGAAGGGTTCACGCAATCATGTCGTGTTCATGTCAAGAGTTATCAAGTTATTACATGCATATAACCAAAACACATAAACTGTTGCAAGAACAAAGAAAGTGTATGGATGCAGGCGCATCACGATGGGCGCCTAGGCATAGATGGGCACCTGGACACAAATGGGTGCCAAGGACAAGATGGCGTCTAGGCATGAATGGACACCAAGGCCAGATTGGTGCCTAAGTAAGCTTGGATGCCAGGGTCAGAATGGCGCATGGCCGAGTCTAGACGCATGGTCAGACTGGGCACATGGCCAGGGGGTGCTACATCATCGTGGGTGCCAGGGCCAACATGGGCGCCTGGGCCTTGATGACCAGAGGGGAGGGGTACATCACACTAGGCGCCTAAGCACCCGTGAGCACAAAGGACAGGGGCTCCAGAGCGTACAGGGCTCCTGGGCCAGACTGGGCGCATCACATTGGTGCCTAAGTACTGTGAGACTCGTCCGACTGTATCAGTATTTATGTACGGGTACGTATTTTGAGCCGTATTTCGTATTTCTTGGTTTTTGAATATTTTAATATTTCCAAAGTATAGGTTAAACTTGACTTGGTTTAATTTGGTTCGGTTCAACTTGGTATTAGGCTTGGTTTGGTTTAGGTTGGTTTGAGATGAGAAGGTTTGTATAAAACCCAACTCCTCTCTCTCTCCTCTATTATTTTCATTCTCTTTATCTTTTTCCTCTTCATTCTCTCCTCCAACCTAAGGCAAGTACATCTTGCCAAATGTTGGACAAATGTTATTTTGTTTGTTCTAAACTATTCCTTATATGATTCTAAGCATCTTTAGAACTTGGCATTTTTTATTTTGGTGGATGAATTTTTATAGATCTAAGTTTATAGCCATTTCGGTTTTCTTGGGTTTTGATCTACCAAACTTTATTATTTTCCAAAGTTAGATTTCGACTTATTTTGAGGAAGTTATGGTCAAATTAAGATTTGAGCATTTCTTAGTTCATCTGTCCTGATTCTGGCAGGGACGATAAATAGTGCCACATGAATAGTGTCGTATAGTGCAGCCTGCCGTATAGTGTAGCCTGCCATATAGTGCAGCTTACCTCATAGTGCCATAAAGTGCAGCCTGTCGCATAGTGCCACAAAAGGCTTTATAGTGTCGTAGGAGGCTGCATAGTATCGCAGAAGGCTGCATAGTATCACTGAAGGGTGCATAGTGCCGCAGGAGGCTGCATAGTGCCGTAAGAGGTTGCATAGTACTACAGGAAGCCGCATAGTGCCGCAAAACGCTGTATAGTGACGCAGAATGCCGCATAGTGCCTGTGTTGGCTATTTTTGGCTGTTTTATGTTCTATTTGGCTGATTTGTGGCCCAAATTTCTTCCATCTCCCAACATGAAAGTTGTAAATCTTTTTCTTGGCTTCAAGAATATGTTACCAACTATTTAATACCAGTTTCTTTCATTCTTGATATGGAGCTTATGATTGCATTGCTTGTTTTATATCATGGCCTAAATTGCGACGACCCTACTTATTAGCTTGATACTTCTTTAATAGATGAATTTCTTAAGATGATTTGATAATATTGTACAGTTAGAGAATAATTGTACCTCCTTACATTCTAAACACTAGCACAGAATCAATTATTATTTTATGCCAATTAGTTGCTTATACTTATCTCTTCTCACATGTCAGGATATATCCTTCCCTTCGAATATTTCTTATGTAATATGATATGTGTTTTCATTCTTTTCTGGATTTATTGTACCTTACAATCTATGCGATGATTATAATTTCTTTATAATGACCCATTGTGGTGCACTCATGATTTATGCTTTTCTTTGCTTTACATGATAGTGACCCGTTGTGGTGCACTCTTGAACATATCTTTCTCTGTTTTACATGATAGTGACCCGTCGTGGTGCACTCTTGAACATGTCTTTGCATGATAACATGATAGTGGCCCGTCGTAGCACACTCTTAACAAGCAACCTTAACATGATAACTCTTGATAGTGGTCCGTTGTGGCGCACTCTTGATATGACAAGTAAACCTAACATGACATGAACCATGAATGCTGTTGCGACGGCTTTATTGGCTTACAAATAATGAATGATTTAGACATCGAGGGGGTTTTTCTTGAGTATGTTTGTACAAGCTACATGTTCTGTATTGCATCATGTCTAGGACATGAATTTATGATTTCCTACGGTCAGGAATTCATACTGATTCTGGCTAAGATTAATAACTAGATTGATCAAGTAGTTCATGAAGAGACTTTCCCAGTTACCTGTTGCCCCTTTGATCCTGGCCTTGTATATAATATATACATGGAATTTGGAGCTATCTATCATGATGAAAAAATTTCCAACTCACCGTCGAGTGGGACACCTCTTTAGGACACATGTATCTTACTGCAGTGTGTCTGCTATACATGTTTTTCTTTTGCTGGGGTCACTCAGGTAGTAGCAGGCGTGTAACTGGACTTGGATATCTCTTTGCATCTTGTTAGTAACTAGGCTTGTGATAACCCTAGTTAGTTAATGTCACGACCCGCACCTGCTTTTCGGACACGAGCTCGTGAACAAGCCTGCTACGTATCGAGCAGACTCCAGCTCGACTCGAGTACGTATAAGCTGTCCAGAGTAGGGTATCATGTCTAATCTAAACTATATCTCATTCCATATGAATTATATAAACAAGAATAAATAAGTATGGGTCATGGTCTGCAGCCCATTAGCATATTGTTCTATTAGACTCCAAAAATGATATGAGTATATTAATAAGCAGAGTATATCATGGTACTGAATATAAAGCACGAGAGGATAATAAAGAGATATCACAAGCAAATACCTGTATCATGCATCACAATCCTCTACCATCCCGCTCTGCTAACTGTTTGCAAAAACAAAAGTTGTTTCTTTATTTCACAAACTTTGTAAGAAGATTACAATAGAATTCTGGGAAAATACAACTATAAGAATTCGATCTGAATACGATCGCTTTATCCCTTGGACGATGTGAACTTTGAAGACGGTAGCTCCTGAAGAATACAGCAGCACTTTGGCAAGAACTCTTGATCTCTGGTGATGATCTGATGTTGCTTCTGATTTTCTGATTATTTTTTAATCTGGGCTTCATAATAAAAGACTAGAAACTCTATTTATAGAGTTCTAGAAATAACTAATTTTTAGTTATTCTGGATTGTGCAGGATGGATTGCGCAGGCATTGGACTGCACAAGCAGCGAACTACGCTGGCAGTTACGCGATCGTAGACCAACTGTATGAGACGCGTGGCATTGTTTGATTGAAATGCGCTTGGTTGTGTACAGACGGTTGCTACGTGGTGAGCAATTGATGGCATGTAGGCCACGTGTAAATTTTTAGTTGTCTTGATGGAGTGCGACACATGAACTGTGCTGGCTTCAGACTGCGCTGAGAATGAACTGCGCTGCAGTGAATCCGGCAGACTGCGCTTCGGTTGGGCTGGTAGCTTGCGCTGGCTGTACAGCTGTCCTTGAGCGCTGTGCTGTACGAGAAATGAACAGTTTCCTCGTTCTTCGGGCTGTCAGCTGTCAGAAGATCTAATTTTCTGTCAGATAATGATGATGCGGCCACGTCAGCTTGCGCGCTTGGATGTGTGCGCAGTTCAGCTTGCGCAGTTGAGTTATTGCACAATCTGTCTCCTGCGCAGTTCACTTGAAGGATACACAATTTGATTTTCTTTGCTTCTTTGGTGGGTGCAACTTGATTTTTAGGACCTACAAGACCCCCTTCAAAGTTTTCGAAATTTGAAAATATTCAAAGTTTCGAAATACTTTGAATTTCGAATTTAAAATCAAGTTGCGCATGTGATGCCTCGACTGCGCACTTGGAGGAATCAGCTCCTAATTTCTCGGCTTAATCTGAGGTGACTGTTACTTAGAAAAACTATAAATAGTTTTCTTTCTTTCGTTCTTTACTTGTTTCCAACTGTTCAAGAGAGAGAAAAGCTCATGTGTCAACCCTTACTACTTCTCATTCTCTTCTCCGTCGACGTCAATGGCCCCGAAATGTTCAGCCGTCGAGAAGGGCAAAGCCCCCGCTGAGTCTTCGACTCGGGTTGCGCACCGAGTTTCTCGACATAAAGTCGGTCACCCTGCGTTGCGAGGTAGATGATGAACTCGATCAAAAACACCCTTTTTAGGGTTCTTTGACATTGTCGAATCTCTTTTTAGAGCTTTGATGGAAGTGCACCACCCTGTTTAGGGTTTTGGTTGCACGAACATAATAGTTTTCATTTTTATAAAAAACTATATTCTTGCGTAATCGGTTAGAAAGCGCTGGCAAATGTTCAGCGCATTCTATCAATTTGCGCAAGTTTGTCCAGCACAAACTTATGCCTTGCGCATGTATGTTAGCGCAATCTGATGACTTGCGCAAGTGGATGCGTTGGCGTAACTGGATATTTTGTGCATGTAGGCTATATTAGCACAATTTGATGCTATGCACATAGCGCAATCTGACACTTGCGTAATTTGTTGATCTTTTGAACAGACTCTTTGATTTTGTATGTACTGAATTCTGTCTTTTTGTTTGATGCAGTCAACCTCAGGGAAGACCCAGAATATGAAATCTTTACAGGGACTCTGGCTGAGCCTGAATTTAAGGAGGATCTGTCCCATGTAACATTTCCTCAGTATGCCCTGCCATCTTCTCGACAGGCCATCTTAACAGCTCAGGACAATGAAACATTGTTAAGCCTGATGAACGGACAGCTTCTGCAAACTGCTGATGCCGTTGTTCATAAGAAGCCTCTGTTTCTGTTCGGTGAGGCTCTTGATAAGAGTTCTCAGCCGAGACCTCGAGTTGAACAAAGACTCTTTCAGAGAGGCGAAAAAAGGATACTATTACCGGACATTTCCAGGTGCCTCCCCCTATCCCGCTACGCCTTTGCGAGCTATCCCAGGAGAATGGACTGGGATATAACTCCTCTTCAACAAGCCAGAACAGGAAATATTTGTGTGAAGAAAGGACCCAACAACAAGGACATGTTTTACAGTTCCTCGGAGCGTCACAGCTCCTTGCTCAGAGGATTGAAACCTGGGTGCATCCCACCAGAGAACTCCTCCCTACTGCTGCCAGTCAGGACGCCGATATTCGCAAATGAGTTTGCGAAGGTTTAAGGAAGATATCCTGATCAAGATATCCGATTAACAGGTCTTGTTAATCCAGATAACAAAAGATGGAATTGTATAGCCAATTGGATATTGGCTCAATTCGAAGAGAAGCTCAAGGAGATTGAGCTGTACCAGCCGATATACTCTACCATTTACGGCTTTCAACCCAATCCTCACCTATTTCTTGCTTTGGCAGAAAGGTACAACTTCAGGACAGGGACTTTTATGACGCCCTGTGGGGAGATTGGACTGGCTCTTCACGAGATGAAGTACATCTCGAGTCTACCAATGGAGAATATCCTTTATGAGGAATTTGTCCCCACTAATGACAAGTTGGACAAACTTCGTCAGAAGAATGCTGATATGGTGGCCGTCTTCGAGGAGGTCTTGTGCCACTACAAAATATGTTCCTTGTATTACAAGAGCGGTTCATCAGGCACCTGCTATTCGACGAAATGGTTACCATATCTGTTCCTTAACCACATTATAGAGAAGAAAACCAAGGAACATGACAATTGTAAACCCAACCTCTTCAAGCCACTCAGTAGCAGTGAGGTGATTGGTTGATGGAGGAAAATAAGGAGATGGATATTATGATCGATGATGATCTCCAATACCCTCTTTTCAAGACAGGAGATAATATTGAAAGTTTCATGAGGATGGGCTATAGGCCCATGTCAAAGGAAGCCCAGCTGGCGGGTTTCCTCACCTACTGGCTCCGACGATTCATCGTCCCTGGAGCGAGCACCGTCGATCGTTTCCATCGAGGCGTGCTTTTTGCTGCCGTCCGCTTAGTCTTTGGCTATCGGATGGATCTTTTGTCGGCAATGACCTGCCGAGTGAACACTGGCCTCCGCCTGTTTGTAGATACGATGCTCAAGAGAAAAGGCGAGAAAGGTAGCCTTCCGTGGCTAGAGCTGCCATATACCTACTTATTCGGATGACTGCTTCTGCATTATCCTGTTCTGAAGAATCCCGATATGGGAGCGATAGGCGGCAGCTTCTTAAGGAGATTTTCCAGGAGAAAATGGATATACACCAGTTTAAGAGATTGCAGATGGGCTCTGAATCTCAAAAAATGGTAGAACTTTTATTGTGTTCCCCCTCCGGTTGGCTACGAGCAAATGGCTTCGAATATGGTCGACTTGGGGAGGCAGCCTTTGGGTCATGCAGTCTTTGATTGGCTGAGGACAATCAGGCCGTCGTACCTAGTCTACAGATTTGAAGATGAATGTTATTTGGAACCCTATCTTCCCAGCCGCTTTGCCCGTCAAGTCGGCTACGACCAGTTTTATGTAGGCAACGCAATCACGTACCTACAAGAAAAAGGTTATCTGATTGACGGAGCCCGGGCCTGGGCTTATTATAATGCTCGAGACACCAGAATAACATTCCCGTTGCCAATGAAGACCAACCATGGCCCTCGGATGCTGTATACATATTCAATCTTCTATACATCGGCAAATACCTTTGTCGAAAACTTCAGTCTTGTCGACAGCTTTGTAACAGCGGCCAGATTAAAGAAGGGAGCAACTGTTGTGTTGGCTCCTGGCAACAATGAAGAGCATGAACCGGCCGATGTACCGTTGGAAGCTTCAAGGGAAGCCAATTTCCCGGAAGAAGTCAACGAACCATTGTACATTTCCTTGAAAGTTGTCAGATCTCCAGCCAAGGAGAGGAAGAGAAGAATAGAGGAACCTTCTTCTCCGGTTGCGAAGAAGAAGCTTGTCTTGGAACCTTCAGAAAAGGTTACCACTCGGTCACAATCTCGGCAGCTGGCTGAGTCAATTCAGAGAGAAGAAGCGACCACCCCAACTTCTGTTCAAAGACAAGAAAATGTCATAGATGTAGAGAGTCCGGTGGGACCTCTACATAGAAAGAAAATGGTCTTCAGAAGAAAAAAGGTAGTCACTCCTCCGAGACAAATCCTGTCATCGGTCGTGGCAAGTACTATCGCCGGAGTTACAATGTCGTCTCCTACATCCACCCCTGAACCTGAAACTTGCAGTCCAGATAGGAGGGATGAGGCTGTAGAGACCATGGAGGAAGCCATAGAGAAAGAAGATGAAGTGCTGCGATCTCCTACACTTGCAGTGGAGACTACCCAGCTTTCGGCTACACCAAGAACACTTCGTGATGAAGAGGATCGATTAATAATCGATGCTCTGAACGACTGCGACTTCGGCCTCCATAATGATGTGGATTCGATCGCAGCAACTGATAGTGGAGCCCAAGAGGAGAGCACAAGTGATGAAGTTTCATCAGCAGAGGCTGTTGATAATACACTGAATCCAGAGGAGGATACTGACGTCCATATATCCCCAGAAGCTGTCGATGACACATTGAATCCAGAAGAGGATGTCGATGTACATGTATCTCTAGAAAAGAATATGGGTGAAGAAGTAGCACCTGAGGAAATTACTACTGCTGATCCCAAAGGTATTAAATGATATTATTAATCTTCTTTTCATAGATTAAATAGCTGACATCTAAATTTTTATCGATGCAGAAGTTGAATCTACCCCAATTCCTCCAACATGTACTGACATAGTGCCAATAAAGGAGATAGCCAGCGGTAGCAGACATTTTTCGGGCAGCTCCGAAGCAGGTAGTAGCCAGGCAGTAATGTCTGAGGCTACTTCTGCGAGGTTGCAACTCGTGTCGGCAGAGGACAAACTTGTCCCTGTACCGAGCAATGGTAAGATCACTCTTACTTTTGATCCTTCTTGATAGTTGCTAATGACAGCTAGCTTTTGGTGTTTGTTTGATTTTACAGAGGAACACCTGGGAGGGGCGACTAGCTCTACCATGGCTCCATTATCTAGATAGACCTCCACCCACATACAAGAAGCTGAACGTCCATCTGCACAGGCACCTGCTGCTGCTTCGATGTCTATGGGAGTAGCTGCTACTCCTGGTGCTGTTGCCACTAACAGATTCATCATCAGTTTTTTTACCAATCTTTTCTTCAGTTCTCTAGGACCCTTAGTAGAGAGGTTAATGGATAAAGACGTGGTTGGTTTCATAACTGTTAGGGGTCCAACCTCCTATGTGATAGATGCCATCCGGAATCAAGGTGATGAAGCGCAAGCTGCTTACCTTGAGCACATCCTAGATGATCTAGAGGAGTCGATTAAGATCTACAAAGATCTGAATCGAGGGGAGATGGAGCCTTTGGTACAGGCCAAGTTTGAGAGGATATCACAAGAGGTTGTAGTTGCGAAGGTTGATCTCCAGATTATCTTGGACACTTTCACTACCAAATCTTCAGAATATAACTCTCAAATAGAGATCATAGCATCTGCTGCCGAGGAGAAGGAGAAGAAAGTTGCTGAACTAAAAGCGGAATCTGCCTGTCTTCAAGAAGAGTTGAGACTTGTTCAGCTTGCTCTGGAAGATGAGGCCACACAACATCAAGCTACAATTCAGCAACTGGATGCCCTGACCCATAAAAGAGATGAATATGTTACAACTCATCAAGCAGAAATCTCTCGCAGACTAGTAACCATGCCGACTTCCGACGATAAGTCTGGAATGGAGGAAGCTAGGAGGCGAGTGATGGATTCTCGTGAGGAGCGACTGTAAACTTTAAAGCAGCAGAGGAATAGCTTGATGACCCCGCCAGCAGAATAGAAAGACTTTTTGTATCTTCAATTTTTGTGACATGTAATTTTGTATTGTCTTTTAATTTTGATCAATAAAAAGACATTTCCTTTGTGGCTCTATTATTTATTGTATATCTTATTCAGATATAAATAATAGCGATAGAAAATATATTCAGAGGTGCAAGACATGATATATTTCTTGATCTTAGAAAATAATTATATTGAATTATATCTGCTCAGAGGTATTCTGGACATGGCAGAATATAATTTATTGAATATCATTATTTCAGTAGACAACTTAATCAAGGATGTCAAGTTGCTGATATGAACGAAATGGATGATTCGTCAAAATGTGTGAAGGAAATGAATCGTCAGGATGAACGGATGGGCCGTCAAATGAATGGAATAAACGGATGAACCGTCAGATGAATGAAATGAATGGGCGAACCGTTAGATGAATGAATGAATGGATGAACCGTCAAGCGAATGTAATGAATGGGCGAACCATCAGATGAATGGATAAACAGGTAAACCGTTGGATGAAATATAATGAACGGGCAAACCGTCAGATGAATATGATGAACGAATGAACCGTCAGATGAATATGATGAACCGTCAGATGAATATGATGAATAGATAAACCGTCAGATGAATATGATGAACGGACGAACCGTCGGATGAATATGATGAACGGACGAACCATCGGATGAATATGATGAATGGACGAACCGTCAGATGAATATGATGAACGGACGAACCGTCGGATGAATATGATGAACGGACAAACCGTCAGATGAATATAATGAACGAACGAACCGTCCGATAAATATGATGAACGGACGAACCGTCAGATGAATATGATGAATGGACGAACCGTCGGATGAATATGATGAACGGACGAACCGTCGGATGAATATGGTGAACGGATGAACCGTCTGATGAATATGATGAACAGACGAACCGTCGGATGAATATGATGAACGGACGAACCGTCAGATGAATATGATGAACGGACGAACCGTCAGATGAATATGATGAACGGACGAACCGTCAGATGAATATATCGCTTCATTGTCTCACGAATCTCTGTCTATAAATAGAACAGAAAATCAGATAGAATGATCACTTTTACTTTTCAACTTAAAGATGTCGTATGGAGATGCATCCAAGAAGGCTGAGATCGCCCCAAAGGTTGAAGCGGTTACTGAAGAACGTCCAGTCGAGCCGGTCCAGCTAAAGCAGACAGAGGCAGGTGAAGGTTCGTCTGCACCCAAGCCGCCAAGGGACATCTTGGACTTCCATCTTGAACCAGGGAAGACTAAAGAAGAAGAGGCCATGAGGATGGCTGCTTGCAAGTTCCTGGTGTGTTCGAGCAAGAATATTTTTGGCTCTTTCGCTGATTATGTTCTTGAGAAGGACGGTAGTGGTCCTTGTCCCAATTTTGAGAAGGATGATAGTGACCTTCCTTGATATTATGTACTATCATTCATAATGAAATAAAATCTAATTTTATTTATGAACTTGTCTGATGATTACAAGCAATGTCTTTTACATTTATACATAATACTTTTTGAGGAACTTGTCATTGATGGGCATCATTGCAACTCGACCATCCAGTTCTGTGAGTTGATAGGCTCCATTTGAGAAAACTGTGCTCACAATGTAAGGCCCTTCCAACTTCGCATCGAACTTGCCCTTGCTCATGTGAGTCATAGTCATAGGACGTCTGACGGTTAGAACGAGTTCTCCTTTCTGAAAGGCTCTGAATTTAACTTTGCGATTAAAGGTGTTTGAGATGCGGGCTTGGTATAACTCAATATGCTGTTGAGCCAATAGCCGTTTCTCGTCAAGCGCTTCTAATTCTTGGAGTCGAAGAAGGTCGTTGTTCTCTGTAGTGAGCTCATTGGCGATGGCAATCCTTAAGGACAAAATTTGAAGTTTCAGGGGTAGAACTGCTTTACAGCCGTACACCAAAGAGAAGGGTGTACAGCCTGTACGGTTGAAGACCGTAGTACGATAGGCCCAAAGACATTTCCCAAGCTTTTTACTCCAGTTTTGTTTATTAGTAGACACAAACATTTTGAGGAGCTTGATGATAGTCTTGTTGAAAGCTTCAGCTAAGCCATTAGCAGCCGGATTGTAAGCTGTCGAAGCGACATTGTCAATCCGATGATCATTGCAGAACCTTATGAACTTTTGACTGATGAACTGAGATCCATTGTCATGAATGATCCTTCGAGGTACACCAAATCTATAAATGACATGATGTTTGACGAAGTTGATGACACTACTGGTCTTGACTTCAGCCAAGGGCATAGCTTCAGCCCATTTGGAGAAGTAATCGGTTATGGCCAGTATGAACCGATGTCCTCTAGAAGAAGGAGGATTGATAGGACCTATAACATCCATGCCCCAGGCTTCAAAAGGCCAGGAAGCAGCAGTCGGATGAAGGAATTCCGACGGTTGATGAATAAAATCTGCGTGGATTTGACAAGCTCGACATTTCCTTACATATTCGATGGCATCAGATACCATAGAGGGCCAGTAGTAACCCATGCGTCGGATACGGTCTTGTAGTTTATGACCAGGTTGATGTGCTCCGCAGTCACCATCGTGAGCTTCGCATAATATTTGCTTCACTTCATCACCAGCAAGATAGCGCAAGAGTAGGCCGTCATAAGTTCGCCGGTAAAGAGTTTTGGTGGTTTGATTATAGTAGAATCGCAGAGACCGTCGACGAATACTCGTAGCTTCCTTGGGATCTTCAGGGAGTATGTCATGAACTACGAAGTCGATGAAGGGAGCTCTCCAATCTTTATTGATAACATTGGCTTCAGTAAGATTACTGAACTCAATATTACGATTGTTTTTGATGCAGAACAATTCCCGATTGGAGACAACCACCACCTGCTATTTTTTGATAGGGATGGCTAAGACTGCTGCAAGATTAGCCAAAGCATCTGCTTCAGTGTTGCAAGCTTGACGGACATATTCGATGAAGAAAGCTTTGAATGATGTAGCCATGCTGATTGCCGCTTCATAGTAAGGCACTAGATCTTGATGGCGAACTTCATAGGTTCCTCTAACCTGGTTAACAACCAGTTTGGAATCCCCATAAACTTCAAGATATTCGACGTCCAGTTGTTTAGCTAACTGAAGGCCAATGAGTAGAGCATTGTATTCTGCTATATTATTGGAGCAAGGTTCATCTAAGGAATAGGCTCTTTAAATAGTTGACCCGTCTGGAGAAATAAGGACAACTCCAACTCCTGCGACAATGGCACCATTAGGTCCAATCCTGGATGCATCGTTAAAGAATAGACGCCAAGTAGGAAATTCTTCGGAGATCATATTTGATTCCAATGTCTCGTCTGAAATTTCATCATAAAGTTTAGATGTCTCTGGAACAGGATGAGCTGCTAAGAAATATGCCAGTGCTTGACCCTTGACAGATTTTTGTGGAACATATACCATGTCATATTGGGCTAGCAGAATGGCCCATGTAGCCAGCCAAGAATTGAGTGTGCTAGGCTTCTTCATCAGTACCCGAAGAGGATTAACTCGGGATATGACATGAATAGTTTGGCCAATGATGTAATACCTCGTCTTTTGAACAGCAAACATAAGAGCTAGGCATTCTTTTTCGACCGGACTATAACGGTGTTCGGCACCAATCATAGTTTGACTGAGGTAGTAGATGGCCTGTTTGTGACCTTCTTTGTTCTTTTGGGCATGTAAAGCTCCCAATGAATGATCCAGAGCACGAACATACATTAAGAATGGTATTCCTGAGATCGGTGGCACCAAGACTGGTGGGTTCATGAGATATCGATTTATGTCGTCAAATGCTGATTGACATTATTCGGTCCAAATGAAAGATACACCCTTCTTCATTAGCTGAGTAAATAGTCTGCATCGTCCAGACAGATTCGAAATAAATCTCCTGGTTTACGCAAGTCGACCTTGGAATCCTCGTAGCTCTTTTAGGTTGCGTGGAGGACGCATCTCTTGAATGGCTTTGATCTTCTCGGGATCCACGTGTATAACCTTAGAGGTAATGACGAAGCCGAGAAATTTACCACTAGAGACACCTAAGAATGACTTGGTGGGATTAATTTTGAGTTGATATTGGCGCATTAGATTGAAGATAGTTCTCAAGTCTTGGATGTGATCTTCCTTTAGACGACTTTTGACAGCAATATCATCGACGTAGCATTCGACTGTCTTGCGCAGATGATCTCGAAAGATAGTACTCATGGCTTATTGGTAAGTTGCACCAGCATTTTTGAGACCAAATGGCATTACGGTGTAACAGTAGACTCCGCGAGGAGTGCAAAAAGAAGTACGTTTTTCATCTTCAGGATTCATCCGAATCTGATTGTATCCGAGAATCCATCCATGAAAGATATTCGCTCGAACCCACAGGTGTTGTCAATCATGACGTCCGTAATAGGGAGAGGAAATTCATCTTTTGGACATGCTTTATTAAGATCCTGAAAGTCAATACAAATACAAACTTTTTCGATTTTCTTCAGGACTGGAACGACGTTGGCTACCCAATCTGGATGTTGTTCTTCTCGGATAAACCACAAGCGATGAGCTTCTTGACTTCATCGTTAATTGCATCCATCATTTCTGGCTTGAAGCGCTGTTGTTGCTGCTTGACCGGTTTTGCATTAGGCAAGATATTCAATTTGTGAGTAGCAACATTGGGATCTAGACCTGGCATGTCTTCATAGCTCTAGGCAAAGACGACAATATATTCTTGAATAAGAAGAATTAATTCTTGCTTATCTGCCTCTGGAAGTTCTTGCTGATGAATATTGGACGAGGTGACCCGCTTTCTCCTACATCAATTTGAACCAATTGATCTTCGGTAGGAGGTTCTCGTTGCTCGAATCGGAGTTTCCATTGGGTATCTATTCGTTGAACCCAAGGATCTATTTTAGGATTTTCTTCAATATCCTCGTCATAGCCTTCTGGAAGTTCAACGGCGATCATGTTAGAAGATACTATCAATAGATGAACTTGACCGATGCTGGTGTCAGAATCCTATGATCTGGAATCAGAAGAGTTAGAGCGCTCTTCATTATCGGATTCGGAGGCTGCTGGGGATAATACCAGAGGTAAAGAATATCTGAGACATCTTTTGGTCCTGCTATAGTACATCTCTGATTTTCCTTTCGAAACAGCCGTACGGATAGGAGTTCTTCTACCCTTACCGTAGTTGAGGCCATTTTTGAAGTTATAACCCATCTTTCGGATGATATCTTTTGATTATTGACTATAACGACGAAGTTGAAGATGCCCCGTATTGTTACTTTTGCTATCATCCGTATAACTGAATTTTTGTTCTGGTCCTTTACTAAAAAGTATCGGACTCTCGTCTCTCTTTCGAGAAGGGACAACAAAGTATGAATCATCTGGGTGTTCGAGTAAGACTTCTGTTTGAATAGACTGTACAACTCCTATCGTAAATGACTGAAAGCTATCTAACATATCCAAATAGCACTTAGCATGATAAATGACATCAGTATACTGAAAAGGAGATGCTTTTTCATTGATTTGTACATCTGTATTTACAACAGGATCATTAGCCTTAGCAGGCTTGGTCAGATTGATTACAAGAGGGAGAGAAGAAGTACATGGATGAGGATTGGACTTGTTACGACGGAGGTCGATAACAAACGGCTCTAAAGAGGTGAGCTCCCTTTTATCCTTATTATGAGATAAATTAATAACAAGTGGCTCAGAAGAGGTGAACTGCCTTTTTTCCTTATTACGACGTAAGTCAATAACAAGTGGCTCAGAAGAGGTGAGCTTCCTTTGATCCTGACTACCATCAGTTGGTTGCTTCTTGACTGGCAAGTGAATAGCCAGTGGTTTGAAGGACTGAGGACGAGAAATACGCCCTTTGACAAGTATGATGAGAGTGTCATTAGGCACTGCTTCTTGTTCTTCTTCAGTGTCCAGAGACAGTACTACTTTCATGAACTCATCCTTGTACATATGAGCATCGTTGCAGTATGCTTTGACACCTTTAAAAGGATAGAGATCAGCAACCTCCTTTTGAACCTCTCCATTGTCATCGACATATTTGAAATATTGATGGAGAGTCGAAGGAACAATATTGTGTTCGTGCAGGAATGGTCTCCCCAACAGAGCATTGTAAGAACAACCATGGTTGTCTATGATGTAGAAGGTCACCTTTGTGCAGAGATTGCCTATTTGGAGTTTTAGGCAAATCTTGTCCAGAGGTTCACTTCTTCCCTGATTGAACCCCAGGATGGTGGTGATTGTACTAGAAAGACCATACACTGGGATCTTCAGTGCATCTAACATTGTCTTCGGCATGATGCTGAGAGCAGACCCTGGATCTATCAGAATACGATAGACTTTCATCGAATCAACATATCCTGTATAGTATAGAGGACGGTTGTGCCTATTATCTTCCATCAGCATGTCATCCTATGTGAAGGTAATGTTTGGAATTAACTCCAACACACTATGACAATGGAGGCAAGAGACAGGCTCAGCTTTTGGCTTCTTTAGAAGGGTTAGACAGGTATCTGCCTGCATTAGAGCTTCACTCAGAGTTTATCGAGTCTCTTTGGAGAGGCGTAAGATCTCGAAGATTGACAGCCTGGCCGGTGTATTGGCTAGTTGAGCCAAGATATCAAAGTTGTAAGGCTTTTCAAGTCCAGAAGGAGATGACTTCTTCAAAGGATTGTCGAAGCGGACTTGTTGTTTGCCTTTGTCAGCTACCGTCGTCTTGGGATGAGTGGGTTCTACAACTGGTGAAGATGCAGAAGGAACGTCCTCAGTGGAAATAGGTTGCACTGGAGCGGACTCAGAAGAAGAAGTAGGATTCTCCTGAGCTTCGGGATACTCCCTTAGATAGGCTTTCCCTGATCTGGTACCTAGCAGGATTTTCTCTTCAACTATGGGGTCAAAAGACACCATATTGCATATCTTTGTTTTGCCCTTGGAGCGTTCTTTCTTCCTAGGGAACTTCAAACTCTGAAGCAAGATCAGGGTGAATCCACATAATCTTGCCACTGTCAAGAGACAAGGGGACGAGACCTTCACTTCGTGGAGGAGGGAGATTCTCGATCTCAAGAGTAGCCTTGGGGATAGGGATGACACCGTGCTGTACCATCTGCGGAGGAAAGTCACCAAACTGGACTGAGACCATGTTCGCGGTAACTATCTTCTCGTCTTGCTGCAGAGTGACAACACCAGCGTTGACTAGTTCTTGGATCTTGTCTTTGAGCACATAACATGCTCGAGTGGGATGCCCAATGAACCTGTGATAGACACAGTATTTGGGATAATCAGTCTTACCGACCTCATCAGGCTTCTTCGGGTCTAGGAGTTGGAGCTTATTGCTTTTGACCAAGCAATCAAAGATGCTCACGGTATCATTCTCGTCAAATGAGTATTCTACTTTCGGACGAGGTTCCCTTGGTGGAGGTGATGAAGGAGTAGAAGTAGATGTAGGTGGAGCTACGTTGACCGCCAGAGATTCTTTGTTCTTCAGGTTGATGTTCAAAGTTTTTTTCCCTTGCGGTTGTTTTGGCGATAACCACCACCCGATGTCTGGTGTTCGTCCCGGTCACGGTTAGACATGTGTACCCCTAGATGTTTGAATTTGTCAGCACTAACTTCAGCTGCTTTAGCATTGACAATGAAGGATGGCCAGTCTTGGAACTGAGTTGACCCCGTCCACATGCTGATGATAGGCAAAAGATTTGCCTTACAGGTGTCTATGGTCACAGCGGCCGGAGTTCCAGGAGGCATTTTTAAAGCTTCTCGGCGGAACCTTTCAATGAAACTCTCAGCGATTTCATTATGACTTTGTTTGATTTTATTAAGGGCTGACATGGTCATATCGTTGATCCCCTCATAGTATCGTTCCAAGAAGATCTATTTTAGACCTGAGAAAGAAGTGATACATCCATCGGGCAAGCTTCTGTACCAATCGTATGCCATACCGGCTAAACAGCCGATGAATACCCTGGTAAGAAGAGCGTCATTCGGCTGAAGTTGGACAATCATTACCTCAAAGTGGTTAATGAAATGACTGGGCGAAGTACTGCCATCAAACAGCGAAATTATAGGAATCTTGTACTTTGGAGGAAATGGGACTTTCTTCCATTCAACTGGATAGGGTTGTTTGATCCCCAACCTCTGCAAATTTTTCTTCTCTTTAAAGGCCTTGAATTGAGTGCACAGGAGTTTGATAGCTTCATTAGCATCCTCCAATGATGTAGAAGGAGCAGGCTGAATCAGAGTGTTAGGGAGAGGAACAGCGTGGTAAGTACTACCCCCAGCACCTGACTGACTGGGTGTAGGTTGAATCTGTACAGGAGGTACTTGAGGAGATGCTACCCCCAGCCCTGCATTGACAGGCACCGACGATGCTATGATCTCAGGATTTACAACAGGTACAGTCGGTGGTACTGTATGTTGGGCCATGATGATAGAATGCATACTTGCAACCATTTCAGCCATGGTCTTCAGCTTATCTTCTTGCACAGCTATTCGTTGTTCTTGACTAGCCGAACTGGAAGCATCTGGGTCTTCAGTGACAACATAAGCTATCACTTCTCTAGGTACAGTTGAGGATACAGTCTGATCAGAACTTTCGCTGTATGCATCATAATCAGAAAAAGAATCATCTTCTGAGTGAAAAAGAGGGAGATGACCGGAAGGATCTTGGAGAAGATTCCTTTGACCGATTGTATCTCGGCTTCGAGATCTGGTATGTCGAAATACTCCTTCAGAAGATTCTTGGAGTAAATCTAAATACCGCTAGCTGGGCTTGCGAGGCTTGCCATGTTTGGAGCACTTCCTACCCCCAGTGTCTCGGGAAGTCATGTTGACGGAAGCGTACAAAACTTCGTCTTCATCTTCTGACATAGGTTCAGAGTTTGTAAAGTTCAGACGATCGAAGACAGATCGTTTTGTTGTCTGACAACAGCACTTGATGACTACCTTGTGATTACAATGGTGTCCAAGTGGTTGAACTGGAGGTGTTGAGATGTCCCATTTTTGTTTGAGGTGTTCTCGGAGATCAGGAACACTGACGGGACGAGAAAAAGTTCGAGTGATATGTTCTTTGACAACATTCGGAACATGGATCCGGTTCTTCAGATGTTTTGTCCCGTGAGTGTACATGGAAGTACTCATTTCATTAGCATAGGTGTCAGGATTTTTTATCCTAGAAGTTTGCCTCTGATGCTGGTTGGTCTTCGGCATTGGCTGTTTGCGTTTCGCCGAAGTTGGCCTATTGAGATAAGTTCTTAGATCAACAAATTCACCCCAAGGGGTTTCTGTCTGAGACACCAGTAATTTTCCCTGTTTTGAGCGGGATATCCTGAGAGTTGGAAGATCTTGGAATTCTGCTACCGGAGTAGGCAGAATACCTCTTTGATTAGTGCACTTCCCTTTGGCAAGGAAGGAAGAAGAACTCTTGTTTGAGAGAGTTCTTGTACTGACTGGTGCCGAGGCACGTTCAGATTAATCTTCTACGGTAAAAACCGAAGAAGACTGAGAAAAGACCAAAGGGCCTTTTCCTTTGTTTTGTAAGAAAGGGTTAGCTAAAGAGCATTTTCCTCTGTTGTCTTCCAAGTCATGGAACGAGGAAGCTTGAGAAAAGACCAACGGGCCTTTTTTTTTGTTCTGAGGAGAAGGAGGAATAGTCAACAGACTACCCCCAGTGGATTACGCTAGAGCAACAGGGTGTTTGGGAAGAGGAGCAGAGTTTTTTTCCTTTACTGTGAGAAGAAGAAAGATTAGCCAAAGGGCTGTCCCTCTCAGACTGCGCTGGCACAGTTTGCGCAGGGGTTGAAGTGGCAGTAGGCGCTTTGGCTGGTTGCGTACGAGAAGCTTTGACAGATGGCCTTTTGGCCACAGTCACAACAGATTGTGCAGCAGGAGTCTTGACTTCAGAGTGCTTGAGTTGCATTCTGGTTGCTGGAGAGGTGGACTGCACAGGCAGAGTTGCATCCAACTGCACCATGGGAAGAGGAGTCTTGCACTTTGACAGAGCAGCATAGGAAGTGGTTTATGTACTGGCAAGGGGAGCAGCATACTGTGCATAGGCAGTAGAGGCAGCAGACTGTGCAACAGTCTTGGGAGCAGAGACAACAGACTATGCAGCAGAGACAGCAGGCTGCGCAGAGGGTTGTACAGAGGACTTTGGAGTCCACACTGAACAGACTTTGCTCTTGGCAGAAGTCGCAGTGCGACGTGTACTCCCGGAGTTGATCATCGCCTCGTAGGCCGTCTGGTTGACCTTTACAACCAGCGTCTTCTGCGTCTTTTCGATAGACGCAACGTCACATTGAGTTGTCACTTCCTCGTCGGAGGAGAAAGTCATCCCCAGCAGAGTCGCTATTTTGTTTGCAAAAACAAAAGTTGTTTCTTTATTTCAAAAACTTTGTAAGAAGATTACAATAGAATTCTGGGAAAGTACAACTATAGGAATCCGATCTGAAGACGATCGCTTTATCCCTTGGACGATGTGAACTTTGAAGACGGTAGCCCCTGAAGAATACAATAGTACTTTGGCAAGAACTCCTGATCTCTGGTGATGATCTGATGTTGCTTCTGATTTTCTGATTATTTTTTGATCTGGGCTTCATAATGGAAGACTTAAAACTCTATTTATAGAGTTCTGGAAATAACTAATTTTTAGTTATTCTGGATTGCGTAGGATGGATTACACAGGCATTAGACTACGCAAGCAGCGAACTGCGCTGGCAGTTACTCGATCGTGGACCAACTGTATGAGATGAGTGGCATTGTTTGATTGAAATACGCTTGGTCATGTACAGATGGTTGCCACGTGGTGAGCAATTGATGGCATGTAGGCCACGTGTAAATTTTCAGTTGTCTTGATGTAGTGCGCCACATGAACTGCGCTGGCTTCAGACTGCGCTGAGATTGAACTGCGCTGCAGGGAATCTGGCAGACTGCGCTTCGGTTGGGCTGGTAGCTTGCGCTGGCTGTACAGCTGTCCTCGAGCGCTGTGCTGCACGAGAAACGAACAGTTTCCTCGTTCTTCGGGCTGTCAGCTGTCAGAAGATCTGATTTTCTGTCAGATAATGATGACGCGGCCACATTAGCTAATGCGCTTGGATGTGTGTGCAGTTCAGCTTACACAGTTGAGTTGTTGCGCAATCTGTCTCCTGCGTAGTTCACTTGAAGGATGCACAATTTGATTTTCTTTGCTTCTTTGGTGGGTGCAACTTGATTTTTAGGACCTACACTAACTAACTCCATACAATCGCTAAACCTGAAGAGATCATCAAGTCCTCAGAGGACTAGCAAGATACATAAAACATACCTATCTAACAGTTTAATCATGCAACAATATATACAGGGTATAAATAGGAACTAGACAGAAAACTGACATGTGGCTACTGACAGGTAACTACGAACACGGACAGGGATCAAGTATGCATAAATGAACTGCTGGAAGATCAATGGATTACCAACCCTCGCCCCGAATGTGGACTCGCAGGTCAGTTTCAAGACAAGTCATCCTCGTCCAGTATGTGGACTTGCAGGTGCAAAGGATAACCCTCGCCCCGTGTGTGGACTCGCAGATTGTGGGAAAGACAAAGGAATAGCAGTTCACTCACACATACTTGCAGACATGACTCAGTCAAGATACAGGTGAAGACACGGTACAACTCGGTCATGACACAGGTAAGGACAACTCTAGTATGATCCATGACGTAAAAAAGCCTGGTGTAACTATACTATCAAGTCATGAAATACTGATATACAAGCAAGACAATAAACTAGAAAATATGGTATCATATAAATCTATAACAACTAAGGTAACTAAAGATAACATACTACAACAGGTGTACTATAAGCATGAAAATAAACTGTAGAGGGAGGCAATGTATACTTGCCTGGTGGCAGCACGAAGAACCAACAAATATATAGTCGACTGGTAAGCCATACAGTCCAAGTCACCACAACTGTCTCCAAAAGCTGAAACAAACATTACCAACGTTCTCAGAATAGTCAAATTAGCTAAGGTTGCCTTTCCTTAAGTCCAATTCTGGACACAGGGGCAACATGGTAATTTTGGGCAAAAACGATGTCCGCCGTTGGACCCGCTTTGCACCAAAAAGCGTGCCAGAGTTAATGGTCTCTAAAGTCGTTAAACTACATGTCTACAGATCCGGTTTTTCGATATGAACCCAACCGTACGTCCAAAGTTAGATTTCGGCGGGCAGTGCACAAAATCGCCCGTTAAGTGGGACCGTGGGGCCTGCAAAATGGAGGTCCAATCAACTGTCTCAGAATGGACCAAACTTGGCATATAGGACCAGAAAAATGATACGGTCCTGATGGCGCAAGTTTTATCTCGATCTGACGAGCGTGCACAAAGTAATTGAAAAACTTGCACAGAGGCCGATACCGGTAAATTTTGACGGATATGCATCAAATTCGTCGCGCACACGTGACCAATTCGAATTCCGTCAAAGCCCACACGTCCACGAAGCCATTATGCACCTTTCGATGCTTTCGGTTCGCAACCACGTCGCCCGAATTGGCGGGACGTACGTCGAGTCGAAGGATTTCTATGTTTTCGAAAATAATTTTCTCAGTTTTTTTCCTGATTTTCAATTTGGTTTTAAGCAGAATTTAATCCACTAGAAAATAAACTAAAAGTGGGGTCTCAATCTCGGTTATGTTGTCTACAAGGCTGTTCAAGCGGTTTTCCAAGTTTCATAATATCCTGGTCGTAAATCGACCGCCAACTTTGGGTTTCGGGACAGTTTCTATAATCCAGAATTCAAGATTTTTCTCGATTTTGGGAATCGATTTGCGACGCGCACACCGCGAATTATACCAATCTATTTGGAAGGATTGAAGGGCTATAGGTTATCTTCGTACCTGTGCAATTGGATCAGAAAACGATCAAGTGTGGAGGAAGAACGACTCGCGACGAACTCGGGTTCCCGCTGCACTTGCTGCTGTGTTGCTCCCTGTGCAGGCTGAGCGTTTGGCCAGCGGTTGGCCACCCCGGCGACGGCGGGGTGGCTGCACGCGCACGCGACGGAGCCCTAAGGGGGCGCGCGCGTCTGGGGGCGGGGTCGAGCTTTCATTTAGGGTTTTATGTTCTTTCCCGTTCTCTCGCGATCACTTTTCACATTTATACGCTGTGTATGGGTTGCGGGGGTCGAGTCTCTCTGCTGGGGCTGGCTGCTGGCTGAGGCTGGGCCCGATTCAGCAGGGTGGGATTGGGTTTGGTTTTGCTTAGGGTGGGCCTGGGCGATAGACTGGGCTGTTTACTGCTACTTCCTTATTCATTTCCTTTCCTTCTCTGTTTTCTTTTCTTCCTTTAGCAATATATATATATATATTATATATATATAGATATATATATATATATATTTTTTATATATATATTATATATATATATATATATATATATTATTCAGCACACATATATTTATATAACATTACACACATACGTAGGCACATATATATATTATATATACGTTAAAATCTATATTACATTTATATAT